>JBBPNA010000098.1:0-82420 GCA_038090555.1 Boletus subcaerulescens | reverse complement strand
GAGCTGGTCTCTGAGGTCGAGCGTCAGCATGGCGCATAAGTGAAAGAGGGTTACCAGGACCTGGGAAAGTGGCCGCCATTCGCCGCCGCTGGCATCCACGATGACTTCCGGTTTCACTTCATAGCCATGTGCTCTAAGTTGTCCGTGGTCATCTCCACCACCTCCGCCCGCACCGTCGTCGTCGTCGTTATCTGTACGACGACGCTTCCTGCTGTGGCCGATCGGGTTCTTGGTGTGGAACGACTTCAAATGGCGATCTTTGATCCTATTATGGAGCTCGGAAATTGCGCCCTTCGCGGTTTCGTCCGGGTCTTGGTCTAACTCTACGAAAAGAAGGTTGTACAGGGAGCGCACGAACATGACGCGTTCATGTGCGCCATTCAACGAGAATTGTAGTTCGTTGTAATAAACCTGCGACGGCTGAGCCTGAGAGTTGATTGTTACATTATAAAGTACAACATACCGTTTCATCGTTCTGGTTCTGAAACAAAGTATAGCGAATGGTGGTGCCATCGTCGGAAATAAAGACGGCGCAGAGGACGTAATTCTTCTTCTCCTTGAACCTGCTCACGAACTTGTTCGCGAAACGGACGATAAAAGCCCCCGTTGTAAGCATCCGGATAAGATCCATAGGCCATGAATCCTGTGATGTGGAGTTAACCTCCACGAGCAGCCGAGGTAAAGTGAAGATTGAGATCGAAAAGTTACTCCTAGGACAATACTGGCGTAGTTCATCACCATCACCACGTTTCACGACAACAGTGATAGGCGAATCTTTGTCCCTGCAAAGACCATGAACATGGAAGGGGGCAAGCAAACTTGTGCTCGTTGAACGAGCACTTACCTCAGAGCGACGGCCGTCCTGTTCTCTGCCATAAGGAGCACGCCAAAGAAGATCGAGTTCATAAGATGTTCCTTTAAGGGACGTTTACAAGACCCATCCCATTGCCAACATCTTTGCCACTCATAAGACGCAACGTGATATGCGGTATGCATCACCTCCGATAGGCCAGCAGAGCGCACTTCCTCCTGAGATCCATCTTCGGTGATCGAGTCCTCGGAATGCTCAAAATATAATCTAGTAGCATCGAACATGTGCGATTCAGGCCACTACGGTGACCGTCAACATCGAACAGCAGACAGACAGATTGAGGAAACAGCGCACATTGACGGGAAGACGTGGCTTTCTGTCCAATTTCCGCTCAAAAGTCGTAACAAAGTTTGGGATGTCCATGTTTTGAGCTTTCTCTATCTGGTTCCTCTGGATATCGGACTGTTCGAACTTTCCCCAATTCCTCACCTTGAGGAAGATATCCTCGTAGTCATGTAAGCGGTCGCCACCAGAAATTGGTTGCTGAACTTGAGGCAGCATATTCGTCAGATATTCTGTGCCAGAGTAAGGAGATGTCGGAAACACTCACCAAGGGTCGGGCTACCTCCTCCAGTGGCAGAAGCTTCGACAACAACAAGCAAAGGATCGAGAACTGGCACGCCCAGGAAATTGGGCGCTAGAGCGAGTCCTCGGAGTGGTTCCCCGTCACCCATCTTCTTAAGACTCTTCCGTAGTTCACCATCGTCTCCCGATATCCTGAATAAGCGTAGAGTAGCTACATCCACGTCGCGAAAAACCATTGGCTTCCTGTTCTTGATGGCCTCCTGAAGGTCGCAGACGGTCTCCGTCATTGGAATCTTCACCTGGAACCTGGAGTCGAAAGTGCCCCCTCGTAACCAACAATAAATTATCGGCAGATCTGGAGAAGAAGAACAATAATCAATTGCGAGGACCAGCTTGGATCGCCTCTGCTACATACCCACTATGACGTGGATGTCGTACTTGGATAGCGGTTCCGGGAAAACTTCTGATAACTCTTGCACTCCCTCCAAGAACTTCCCATGCGCCGAGAGGTTGAGTTTGCGGAGATGGTCCTCATAGGGTCGGGATACGGGATCCTTGGGCTTGTAAAGACCGAGAGTATCTACATCCACGTCACGAAAAGCAATTGGGTCCTTGTTCTTGATGGCCTCTTGAAGGTCGAAGACAGTCTCCGTCTTTGAAATCTTTACCTGGAAGGTCGCTTTAGGATTTTGAGAACGAATCCAACAAGTGAGCGTGAGTACATCCATGGTGGACATTGGTGGTGGCACGTCCAGTTGCGTGAAGGTTACATAAAGTCAAATTCTTGCGCAATCAACATACCATCAGCAAAATAAATAAATCTTGCAAGGCCTTGCCGGCCCATGCAAGCTCAACCTGTATCGTGTTCCCGACTCTACCTACAAACACGCTAGAGGCTTCAAGTCATCCCAATCCATGTTCTCGCCATCCTCCAAACTGCAAGACACCAAGGTGACCAAAGGCTGAATGGCCCTCACTGAATCGTTGACAGTGCTAATCAACCTCTTCTTAGCACACTTCTTTCTCCAATGTGGACCCAATGACCCTCCTTTCATTGAAGATATCATATCTTCTGGACCACTCTTTCTGATCAGTGAAAGGAGGCAAGCAATCGAAGGCCTTGGGTCAGCCGAGCCCACAGGGTGTGTGTCAATGAACACTACACGGTTTTTGATACGTTTGGTGCGTGACCACGTTGCAACAGTAGTATGTTATGGTGGCGGATCTCCGTGTTCGACTGCATAATTCATTCGAACCCCAAAGGCAGAGGCTGGTTGTCGCATGTTGATCAACATACTCTTGTTGAGAGTTGTGTCGCTCAAGTGTCCCGGGTGTTACGACGGTGAACATAATTCCAGAATTCCCTCTCCCTCGAACGATCTTCAAAGAAGAGTCTGGCAGATATTCTTTTAGCGGTGTCGTTGATTTCGTGGTAACTAAACTAGCTGCTCGGTACACTGGTGAGTTATTTTTCTATTGTGTGCCGGAGTGGATTTGAACTGTTCTTTAGAATACCTTCTAGGTGATCCGACGATGGCATTGGCGAATCCAGAGTTCATCGATGGACTGATGACGTCCAACATCTTCGAAGCCAAACGCGATAACGTTCGGGTTGCCCTGCCTCAGGCCGCAATCGCTGTGGCTTCATATTGCCAACTGCAGAAGTGAGTTCTCTATCGTTTTACGCCCGCGGGGTAGTCTGACTTTTATGACAGCTTATCTACCATCAGGGGTGTTGTCACCAGCGGAGAACAATGGTTCTTTGCGTACGACGAAAGGCGTACGAATGGAAGTGGGCTAGTCCGATCTTCTCCCGAGTACAGTCTGGGAACGAATCTTGAAGGTCTAGCATTAGTTCTTGGCCTCCTGCAGGACTCGGTGCGCTGAACTTCTCATATCTCACACATTTGCATCCTCACCGTCTCGAACAGATCAACAACGCAATGAGCTTTGAACATGCATTCTCTAGTCCATCATGAATATGTAGTTGGCGAATGGAGCGTGGATCATGCGCGAGACTTATCAGACACATGACATGGAATGTAAATATACGCGGCAACCTCCTACCAGACCGCCTGAAAACGCTCCCCTGGAACCTGGTATCCGTTAGAACAGCAGAAGAATCGATCCAGAGAAGAGCCAAGACACATGCCGGCAAGGTGCTCCTTCTGACACAACAAATCTCTGTGCATGTCGGTTGGTCCGTAGTGGATCCGGTGAACGACGATGTCACTTTCAAGGCAGGCAACGTTGTTGGTCCGTCCAGGGTCTTTTGACACGACTGTTAGGTATATTGCGACGAGTCGGATGAGTCGACGGAGGTCGTTGATGAGCGCTATGAGCAGTGACATTCTACCTTTGTTTCGTAGCTGCCTTCCAATGGCTGATTAAGTTGCCTGTCCATTACTTGACATGTATCCTTTCAGTTATGACACTCGTAAAATTTGTATTCGACATGGGTTATAGTAAAAGAAACCAGCTAGCTTGCATGAGGGGGGGTGTCGGATTCACTACGCAGTCACACGAAACATGAATGTCTTTCATGAAGATAGCTCTGTCGTACATGCTTGTATCGATCCAACACCGCCGTTCGCGTGGCCATGTCAATCCGCCAAATCAAAGTACGACATACGTGTCTGCGGTCACTACCACATTCAACGAAAACACTACTTCTCGCCCTCGGGCGCCCGCCTTAGTGTGTTATGTAGGGCTAGCTTAGTCAGTTGCTACATAACAATATACACTTGTCCAAAAAAAAAAAAAGAAAATACTACTTCTCCCCACTCACCCTGGTCGCCTTGGCCACCCGATCCCGGCCAACACCCCTGTATGACGAAAGCCACTCGACAGGGAAGAGCGTGCCTGAGTATTCTTCGGCCGAGATCCGGGAGGTTGACCAGCCGAGGGCGTGCGTCAAGGGGTTGGGGAACCAGTCGGAGCCGTCAGAGGTGGTCAGATAGGAGTCTGTAGGGAAGGGTAGAGATGGTGACGTCGTTGAGCACGAGGCGTTGAGCATACCGCGGGACAGGCGCATAGCTAGTCGCAGTGGCAGCGACGAGACCGATTGGCGACGTTGGCATGCACCCTGAGCGCTGAGCTTCGATGCTCACGAGCCTACATACATATCCGAAAAATGATAGATTGTCCAAGGGCAATGCTTGAAGGACCCTGCATGCGTCGTTCCTAGTATGCGGTCAAGATGTTCGGAGATCATGGTGTCGACACTGCCACTGCCACCAGACTACCAAGTACCATGTCCTGCGACGACTGCTTCAAGACCATTCCCCACACTGGCACCCCAGCCGGACGCTCAGAGACCATCGCCGGCGTCGAGACCTACATCTCAGAGCCTATTGGGGCAGCCGCTACCGGCCAGAAGAAGGTCCTGCTCTACTTTTCCGACATCTTCAGCCCGTTCTACATCAACAGCCAACTCATCCAGGACTGGTTTGCATCCAATGGTATCCTCGTCTCCTTGTATGCAACCAACATTATCATTGACACGCACGCAGGTTACACTGTCCTCGGCCTCGACTACTTCTTCGGCGATAGGCTCGAGTCACTCATGAAGCAGCCCGACTTTGTCCGCGACACCTGGCGCGACAAGGTTGTCGCTCAAGCGCGCGAGTACACCCCAAGGTGGGTCGAGGCAGTCAGACAACGCTACGGTCAGATATCCCCTACCATTGTATGCTGTATGCGCTGATGTTGGACTAGGCACGACCAACGTCAAGTACTTCGCAGTTGGTGCGCCATATTTCTCTCTCCTTTGTCGTTCTACTCACATCACCTTGCGTTGTGCAGGATACTGTTTCGGGGCACCCTATGTCTTTGCCCTCGCAGACGATCCGACGTTCAATCTCGCAGCAGGTGCGCGTTCCCTCAGCTTTCGTCGCTTTCCCACTTGACCCCATCCTCAGGTGCTGTCGCACATCCCTCGAGCATCTACGATAGTGCGACGAAACAACTCAAACCAGGCGTGATCGAGAACTGTGTCGGTTAGTACATGGGCCTTCATCATATAGACGGACCTTGACGACCCTATCTCAGCACCTATTGCTTTTGGCTGTGCAGGTGAGTGATGATTCACATCCTGCCCGTCAACGATATCCAACCCCGAAATGAATATACTAGAAGTTGATGGAGCCTTCCCCATTGAAGCCCGTCGTCAGGCCGAGGACATCCTCGTCAAGAACAAGGCGCATTATTACTTCCAAATCTTCAGCGGTGTCTCACACGGATTCGGCACACGTGGTGATCCTGCTGATGATACCCAGCGTGCGTCTCTCTCTTCTTAAGACGCATACATTTCGCTTACCTTGAGCCGCTTTTTCACAGGCTTTGCAAAAGAGGAATGTGCGCGCGGATTCTTGCAGTGGTTCAACAGGTTCGCAGCGTAGCCGCATACTTTACAACACATTTAAAGGATTGTTGTCACCATCATCGGAATGTACGATATATGCCTGTTGTTGACTGTAACGCGATCAGTTGGAGCGCATTTTATCTGACTCCCACCATCACGACATGACCCATGCGCAGTCGTCAAGATTACACCCATGTCCGCGAAACCCCCGGGGTGCATTGCCTCCCACCCAAGTGCGTACTTGATATAAATATAGACGGACCTTGACGGCCCTATCTCGGCGCCTATCGCCTTTGGCTGTACAGGTGAGTAATGGTTCACATCCTACCCGTCAACGATATGCAACCTGGAAATGGATGTATTAGAAATTGTTGACGCGTTCCCCGTTGAAGCCCGTCGTCAGGCCGAGGACATCCTCGGCAAGAACAGGGCGCGTTATCACTTCCAAGTCTTCAGTGGTGTCTCAATGGGTTCGGAACACATGATCTCGCTGGTAATACCCAGTGTCCGTCTTTTCCCTTTTGATGACGCATACATTCACTCATCTCGAGTCGTTCTTTCACAGGTGTTGCGAAAGAGGAATGTGCACGCAGATTCTTGCAGTGGTTCAACAGATTCGCGGCGTAGTCATGCTTTGCGACACGTTTGAAGAGAGGGATTGATGTCATCATCATCAGAAATTCAGAATGTACGATATACTTGTTGTTGACCTGTGTGCAGTTGTCAAGATTACTCTCAAGTCCGCGCAACATCTGTGATGCCTCCCACTTGTGGCTCGTTCTGTCATCATGTAGAGGTCAAGATACCTTCTGGTTCGTGCATCAGTATGACAAAGATTCCGTTCTGGTCCTTGAGATATAAGCTCGGTCGTTATCACATCAAGTCTGCAACCAACTTGAAACACCCATGTCAACGACTCTCGCAGGCACCCCTAGTTCATGCTGCTGGACTGGCATCAAACACACTGGCGCCCCTGAAGGGCGAGTCGAACACCTTGGCGGACTCAACACCTACATCTCTGAGCCATCCGCGGGCGCAACGTCTGGATCACACAAGAAAGTCCTTCTGTTCCTCTCAGACATCTTTGGGCCACTGTTCATCAACAATAAACTGCTGCAAGACTATTTCGCCGCGTGTGGTGCGTTCTCGTTCATAATTGTCAGTTCGTGTACTGACATGGGGATGATCAGGATTCATCGTGCTCGGACCCGACTACTTCTTTGGCACATATGCCCAGGACCTGCCAGAAGGCCAGGACAAGACAGCTTGGGCTTACGAGGCTCTCTCTAAAGCACTCGAGGTCTTTCCAGAGTGGTTTGACACCGTCAAGGCAAAGTATGGTGAGCGCACCCTTGGACGCACCGTTCACTAGAGGCTCATGATCGTCCGACTTCTGACCAGGCACCGAGACGACAAAGTACACCGCAGTCGGTATGTGTCCCACTGCCAAACACTCTACACATGCCAAACAAACCATCTCTATTCAGGTTACTGCTTTGGTGCATCCTTTGTGCTCGATCTGGCCGCAGAGGAGTCTATCGCGGCAGGTAACTTGTTCCGCCATCGTCGTGAACCCTTCCTTTCACTCAACAGGCACTTCGTTGCAGGTGCGATCGTCCACGCTGCCTTCCTCAAAGAACATCACTTTGAGAGGATAAAGTGTACGTTCCACTGATTCCCGCTCGTCGCATGAAGTTTACACAACCATCTCGACAGGTCCCGTCCTCCTATCCTGCGCGGGTGAGTGCCAACCGAGGCTTCCTGCACACCCCTGCTAGTGGATTGGTTTCACCAGAGCTGATGTTTGCCCCTTTTGTGTTTGCAATCAGAGGACGACTTTTTGTTCCCTCTCGAAGCGCGTCGTCGTGCAGAAGATATTTTGATACGCAACAAGTCGAGCTACTATGTCCAGGTGTTTTCGGGCGTCACGCATGGATTTGCTGTGCGCGGGAACCCAGACGTACCGCATGAACGTGCGTCCTCTTATATCGTAGATTGCTTTCGGGACAGGACTGATGTTTTGTTTGGATAGGTTGGGCAAAGGAGGAAAGTGCGCGTGGGATCAAGGAGTGGTTCCTCTGGTTTTCGGCATGAGGTGTGAGGAAGGATAAATCGATAACGGTCCAAGGGAATGCCGACTGGAATTGGACATGTTGGTCTTGAGATGAAGCATGCTCGAACGTCGCACGTATGTACGGAATCGTTGGCAAGAACAAAGTTTTGGAGCCCAATCAAGAACATACGATTCTTTCAGCATAAACTCATAGTCAGCCACACGCAACGCGTTTATGTAACAGGGGCTTTCAAGCTGTTCCTTGAACGATTCACACTTTGCACCCTCAGTAGCTTCAATTCTGCACACAATGTCCTTCGCGGGCGGTAACACTGAGTCACCTACTCAGTATCACTTTATTTCATGTGGGCTGATAGACGAAGTGATTGCGCCGTGTCCAGTTGGCCCACCATCCAGCGTCAGACACGCCCAGACCATCCGAGGGGCCAACATCCAAAGTACAGCCCAGTCCCCCTAGCAGAGACCCAAGAAGGCAGAGAGGAAACCAGCTCGAAGATGAACGTAGCAACGTTTCGCCCGTTGGACATGTCTATCGCAGTACAGGTACGAATGCTGTACTTGTCGCTCTTCGAATGGAAAACAGGTTGTACCCGTGAACCTGGGTGCGCAAAGCATAGTGAAGCTAGGCTCCGTCAGACTGACCGTCGAGGATGAGCGCTAACTTGGGCCGCTGATGTGGATGTGTTGAAACTTGAGGACGATTGGATTTGGATTTTTTTCCACACCGTCGTGAGTCCGTGTCAATCTTACACATCCGTGGTACGCACATCCTGCCTCTCATTCTCTGGGGTTTCTGAGCATCTGCATTGTGCAATATCATAACTTCAATGGCCATGCCGACGTTTTGATCGTCCGACCTCGCCGAAAATTCATTTCGGTCACCATGGCCCAGCTGAGCTGAGCTGACACAGCGCTGAAAATAAATCCATGTGGTTCAACCGCAATATCGCGTATCTGTCTAGATACCGTTTGGCGTGCGACCCTTGTTTCGCCAGTTTACTTTGTCTACGTGTCCCCTCTAGTCCTTTTCCTTGCCCTCGGCATGTCCACTAGCAACAATAGTAGCCACGGACTCGGCTCCTATGACCAGGAAAAGGGTCTTGCGAACGGGAACACTGAGGTGCATGCAATCGAGGATGCACCTGACCAAGTGATTGCAAAACGTTTCGGCGTCTTTGGCCCTCTCCTTTCCAAGCTCTTCCAGAGTGGTGTCGAAGCAAGAGGTGTAGAGCGCGTGCCGGAAAACCAGAGGGAAACAAAAAATTCCTGGAATAAGTACGTTTCCTCTAAATCGAGTCGTATCTGAAGTTGCGCTTATCATTTGACAGTCTATTGATGTGGTGGTATGCCCAAACTTTCCACCTTGTTTTGTACATCACCAATGGAATAATAGGTCAGTCAACATGGTACTTACGACCATACCCGTAGGTGTATTGGCTCAATATGTTTTCACTCTTACCCTACCGTGGGTTTCCGATTATGTGTATCAACTTCAAGTCATACTGAGACATAGCCCAGTCATGCTGTCGCAACTATATTTTGCTTTGCTGCCCTCGGTAGTGTAGCAACGGCATTTATTGCTATCCTTGGCCCACAAACTGGCTTGCGCACAATGATCATCTCCCGCTATAGCTCAGGGTACCTGGGTGGCACCTTTTTCTCTGTCCTAAACATCATCACTCAGTATGTCTTTCTTTTCCGTGCCTGAGACCAGCCCCATCGACATTTAGCATCAGGCTTGGCTTCGCTACGACAGCTGTTATCCTTGGTGGCCAGACGCTTGCCTCGACCAACGCAAACACGCTACCCCTTGTTGCTGGCATCATCATCATTGGTGTTTGCAGCCTCATTCCTTGCTTCATCGGTTACAACATCATCCACGTCTACGAGCGCTACGCCTGGATGGCCACTCTTTTCATCATGTGTTGTCTCTATGGACTTGGTAGCAAAGCCGGATTCAACGTTAATGCCCAAAAGTTAACGGAAGATACCGGAAGAGCACTCAGTGCTGACATCCTAAGCTTTGGCGCAATCGTATTTGGCTCAGTGGCAGGCTGGGCACCAGTCGCTGCTGACTACAACGTCCGCTTGCCTGTCGACACGAATCCTTGGGGTGTGTTCGTGTTGACCTTTTGTGGTCTGTTCCTTCCAATAGTGTTTACCGTGACACTGGGTGCTACATTGATGACAATCACTGATCCCGTCTATGTCGATGCTCTTGGTTCAGATGGGAACACTGGTGCATTGGTCGCCCAGGTGTTGTCGCTTTGGGGAGGCGGAGGTAAATTCCTTTTGGTGCTGTTGGCATTGAGTGTAGTGTAAGTCTTTCGTGTCTTGACCAACTCTACGATGCTTACGTTTCCACCCACAAGAAAGTTCCAACAACATACCCAATACATATTCCGCAGCTCTTTCTATACAGGCACTTGGTCGTCCTTTTGCGATGGTACCTCGCTTCCTCTGGGTACTCCTTGTTTTCGTCGCATATACTGTTGCTGGTGTTGCTGGACGGGAGCATTTCAGTGCTATCCTTAGCAACTTTTTGTCCATACTGAGTTATTGGACGGCGTTCTTCATCGTCATTGTTGCAGAGGAGCATTTCCTATTCCGACAGAAAGGGGGTCGGCTGGGAGGATATAACTTGGCAGATTGGGATAACCCTTCCAAGTACGTGTTTCTTGTTCTACATGGCTTACGTAGCCTCCCCGACTTCCGTGTCATGCTCGTATTTGTTGACACCTTCCTCACCTTTTTTCTACTCGCTTGCAGACTTCCGATTGGCATCGCTGGCCTGTTGGCATGCTGTTTCGGGATAGTTGGAGCGGTGGCCGGAATGTCACAAGTATGGTACACCGGACCAATTGGGAAAATGGCTGGTGCAGCGCACGGTGCCGATCTCGGATTTGAAGTAAGGCAACCTGCCTTGACATGGGTCGTATTGCTGACACGACGTATTTCTTTCTTTTTTCTCATGCATCAGCTCGCAGCTGGCTTTGCAGCAGTGACGTTCCCGCCATTACGATGGATGGAGATTCGATTGACGGGGAGATGAGCAGAATGGTATTTTATCGAGTAATCTGTGGCGTGTACGATCGTGTGTATATTTATCTGGGAATACAGTGGGCATGCAAGGCTCGCTTTTCGCAAACGGGCCTTGATGGATTCTGCAGTACCACAATTGTTGAAGACCACTGGTCGTCCAAGGTGACAAAGAGGCGACTCATCATGGACATATAGCTTCTTGAAAGTCGTCTCCCGATCAAGCTGCGTGGTGGTTAGAGATAGTGGAGAATGGATAACCCACCGCTTACCATGATGCGACTTGTGAATGAATAAAATATGAAGCTTGATGAAGCATTTATTGACAAAAAAGGTACTCTGCAGTTTTTGGCACAGTGAAGGTACACCCTGCTAAATTATTCCGCCACTAGCGAAGGTAGAACAAAAGAAATTCAACCCGACTTTCTGGTAGCTAACTTGAATTTACGTCGTCGCCTACGCCTTCCTAATCTTCTTGCCATCTTCTCCTCTTCGTCTCTGTCGTGTTCATCATCTTCGATGTCTTGGAATAAACCGTCATTATTGATTTCTTTCCTTTTCTCCTGCAAGTATCCCACACGTTCTCCTTTATCGGCATCAGAGTACGACACTTGTTTATCATAGAGAAACCTTTGCAGAATGTTTTATTTGAGCTCAAAGGCACTTTCCTTTGTCATCTAGATCACAACGAAGGACGTTGATGCCATTGTATGATTCTTCGACAGCTTCCAGTGTGCCGAGCCATAAATCAGGGAGATGGTTGTTGCCAATCTCCCTTCCTGGGGTCACCGGACCCGCAGCAGATGGGGGGGCGCTCACATCCCCATATACCATATCAGTCCAACCCCAGTTTGCAGGGTCGGTGAAGACGTGCGGTACCATGCACGCTTCTGGATGGTTGGGCCTGTAATTCGCGTGACAGCGAATGCAATGTTGCGGCTCGGGCGAGGTGCCGTGGCAGCAGCACCCACCACAGCGACAGGTACAGGGGCTGGATATGACCTGGGGTGTGGCAGAGGGGATTCTTCATCCTCTGCAGACGAGTTGTCTGTTTTCTGCTCGGACGACAATGAGGACGTTGTGGTGTCACAGGAGATAATGAGCGCCACGTTTCAAACTTTCCGCTGAACCAACAGCTGCATCCCTATTCACTGAGCATTTACCGTTTACACGTTGATAAGGGAAAAGGTACATCTTTCGTGACGTTCCCACCATTGCGATGGATGGAGAACCGCTTGATGGGGAGGTGATCATGAGCAGAATGATGGTTTTACTGGCCAGTATAGTAGTAGTTCCTAACCAAGTGTGTCACGAATGTGGTAGTGTTTTCCCATATGCGAGCGTAGCGGCTTCCAAGGTTGTTCTGGTCCACATCAAGCCCGACAACGACAACAAGGAGCACAATGTTAGGAGAGTCTCCATGTTATACGGTCGTATTCGAAGATACTGCGGAGACACCATCAACGCAGGAGCTGCGGTCAGCGCTCGAGAAGGGCTCTGATGAAGACAAACTGGACACGTTGCGCAGAATCATTGTCGCAACTATCAATGGTAATCCTCAGGTGAGCATGCATGCGCCCACCTTCTGGCACGCTAGATCGTAAACTGACGTTTTATGCATGCGACCCATTTAGCCTACATTATTGATGCCAATTATACAGTACATCATGCCCTCGAAGCACAAGCAGCTGAAGAAACTCCTTCACTTTTACTGGGAAATTTGTCCGAAATACGACGAGAACGGGAAATTGAAACAAGAGATGATCCTCGTCGTGTGCGTGTCTTCTTCCTTCACTCCCAGTCTTGTCTTCTCAAACGCATCCTTTAGCAACGCCATCCGAAACGACCTCGTGCGTTCTTTCCTACTGATGACGTTCGAACAAGGTTGATATATACGTTTTTGCAGCAACATCCGAACGAATATATTCGCGGCGCTACGCTTCGCTTCCTCCAAAAGATCTCGAAAGACGTCGAACTCCTCGAGCCGCTCATCCCCACCCTTCGCGCCAACCTTGAACACCGACATTCCTATGTTCGGAAGGCTGCCGTCTTTGCGCTCTATACCGTCCATCGCGAACACGAGTCTCTCGTTCCAGATGCCGCGGAATTGATGCAGACCTTCCTGGCAGCGGAATCCGACGCGACATGCAAGCGAAACGCGTTCGTGTTTCTCGCAAGCGTGGCTATGAACAAGGCAGTGGAGTGGTTGAGAAGCGTGTGGGACGGCGTTGCATCGATGGACGAGGGGCTACAGATGGCTGTCATCGAGGTTGCTCGGATGGACTGCATGAACGATACCACTCACAAAGTGAGTGACATTAGCGCATACATTCGTGTTCGTGTGCTGATCCTTCGGTGGTGAATAGCCTCGATACATTCGTTGCATGTTTGAGCTGCTCAACTCGTCATCGCATGCGGTAAAGTATGAGGCTGCAACGACGCTCACTACGCTCACGCAGAACCCCGCTGCAGTTAAAGGTACGCCGTTCGATCTTTTCTAATCCTGAATACTATAATCTGCATCTCATTAGCTGCGGCATCGTGTTTCGTGAACCTTGTTGTCAAGGAATCTGACAATAATGTCAAGCTCATCGTCCTCGACAGACTTGACGCCCTGCGTTCAAAGCATGGAGCCATACTAGATGGACTTATCATGGATGTACTGCAAGTTCTTTCTAGGCAAGTTTGATCTACTACAGGCCGTTCTCTCTTCTTGACGTATTACATAGTGCCGACATGGAAGTCCGCCGAAAAGCGATGAGCATCGTGTTGAGTATGACTTCTACCCGGAATGTTGAAGAAGTTGTGTTATTCCTCAAGAAACAGCTTCAGCGGACGCAAGAACATGATTATGACAAGGTTTGACCGGGACTTCCGATGTAGAATCCACAATGCTTATATTTCTTTGCTGTAGACACCAGAGTACCGTCAGCTTTTGATCCAAAGCATCCACGTCATGGCAATCAAGTTCTCTGAGATAGCAGCTAGTGTCGTGCACGCTCTGATGGATTTCCTTGGAGATTCCAACAACCCTTCTGCGCTGGACGTCGTCGCTTTCGTCCGGGAAGTTGTCGAGAAGTTCCCACCCCTTCGCCCAGCGATTACCGAAAAGTTAACAGCCACACTCAGTAGCATTAAGAGCGGGAAGGTGTTCAGAGGCGTCCTTTGGATATTGGGAGAGTATGTGGAGGGCATAAGTGATATCGAACAAGCGATGGTCGAAATCCGAGGCGTGCTCGGGGAGATTCCGATCTTGGCGGCCGAGATAAGGGAGGCAGAGGGAAATGGCTCGGCTGATGGCGGTGAAGAAGATGGTACTGCCACTGGTCAGAGCGGAGGGACAAAGCCGAAGGTGTTGGCGGACGGCACCTACGCGACAGAAACGGCCTACACGACATCCACGCCAGTGCGCGTCTCCCCCAGCAAGTCGAAACCTCCACTCAGAGGTACGCACATCGGCAACCTGCGTTGGCTTCTGACGACTGATTTGTCCCTAGCGTTGATCCTGGGGGGTGATTTCTTCACAGGCGCTGTTCTCGCGGCTGCCTTGACGAAACTCGTCCTCCGGCACGATGAGTCGAGCCAGGACCACACCCGAGCCAACGCACTGCGCGCAGAGGTGAGTATAAGCTTCCTTCAATGTCATCATCGTATGCTATCAATTCTACTCAGGTGATGCTCATCATGACTTCTGTCATTCGTGTCGGTCAATCGAAATTTGTCACGGTCCCAATCGACGAAGACTCTAACGAGCGCGTTCTGAGCTGTATTCAGACTCTGAGTGAACTCAGAGAGCACAGTGAGGTTAACGATATGTTCCTAAGAGACACTCGGGTCGCATATAGCAAAATGCTTGGTGCTCAGGAGGTACGTATCACTTCATCAGTCAGAGAGGTGGGTTTTGAGGGAGTTGACACCTCAAGCAGAAACGTGCGGCAGAAAAGAAAGAGGCGGAGAGTGCCAAGGAGGATATCGTGCAGGTAGATGATCTACTAAACTTCCGCCAGTTCTCGAAGAAATCAGCAGATGACGCGATAAATGTAAGTTGGGAATGGTATCTCTGCTCGTTGTCTCTCAGCCTCAGCAGTATGCGGATGATCTGGGCAAAGCTACTGGCGCCGCCGAGGTTCACGAAGATTTCATTTCCAACTTGAGCAGGATATCACAACTTACTGGTGCGTATACCCGCTGGGATTGTGCCGTACGGTTCTTATACCTTCATCTGTTAGGTTTCTCGGACCCGATATATGCCGAGGCGTATGTTAAGATGCATGGCTTCGACATTCTTCTTGGTGGGTTCTCACTTTTTTTTAGTTCGAGCGCGCCCACTGACGTCCACCAAGACGTTCTTCTTGTGAATCAAACACCCAATACCTTGCAAAACCTCTGCCTCGACTTTGCTACCTTGGGAGATCTGAAACTTGTTGAGCGGCCCGCCGTTTATACTATCGCTCCGCATGGCTTCCAAAGCATCAAAGCCACCATCAAAGTCTCCTCGACAGAGACTGGTGTCATTTTTGGAAGCATCCTCTGGGAGGGTCCCGGCCTCGCAGAGACGTGCGTGATCCTGAACGACATCCACATCGACATTATGGATTACATCAAACCAGCTTACTGTAATGAGACCCAGGTAGCTCTAAAATTTTTACTGTTCTAGACCTTGACGTACTGACGACATGCGCGCCCTATGATAGTTTCGGAGTATGTGGACGGAGTTTGAGTGGGAGAATAGGGTCAATGTGTTAACGAACATGTCGTACGTCCCTCGCCCTGATTGTATACTTACTTGTGTACTAAACACCGTTGACTCCCTTGGTCTATTTGATTTTGATTTAGTGATCCCCGTGACTATCTTAGACATGTCATGAAGTCGACCAACATGTCGTGCTTGACGCCCGAGGGAGCCATGTCAGGCGAATGCGATTTCCTCTCTGCCAACATGTACGCAAGAAGTTTGTTCGGTAAGTCCATCTTTTAAAAAAAAATGTTTTGATTGGCGATTAACGAGAACTGACGTCGCTTCGCGACCCCGCACTTGTAGGCGAGGATGCCCTGGCCAATTTGAGTATCGAACGAACGGCGGGCATCATCATAGGGCATGTCCGGATACGGAGCAAAACGCAGGGTATCGCACTTTCGCTGGGTGACCGGATTACCATGTGTGAGCGTCTTTTTTCCACTGTCAAATTTTTTCGTCTTTTTCTGATACGGTGGTCTTGGTGATCCCGCCTTTCGGTCGTCGACATCACAGCTCAAAAGGATAGCAAGCCACCAATATAGTACGGTCCGCGGCGTTGGAGCATGTGGGTCTTGTAGATGGTCGTTTGCAAAATTACCTGTTCGGATGCAATCGTTATCTCTTTTTTCGTACATAGAATGCTCGAAATCAACCCGTCCCTACTGGACACCAGGTTTGTTCCATGTGCAAGACAACCCTGGATGAGAAACGTCGCGCTTTTTTCTCGCAAGTTATCCATGTTATCCTGCCTTTCCCCGAATTGCAGAGTGGAAAATGGACCAGTCCTTTCGTGATTTCAAACAGCGACTATTTGTCAGAATGTTCAGACAGCTATTGAGAGCAAGAAGTGTCCAAGAACACAGATCGCAAGCACAACGCAATATAGTACATCAACGGCTTGGTTCTACAATGTAGGCTGGCAGCACCCGCGAACAGTGACAAGAAATGCAAGATAGCCATAACTCGTTCGCCGATTCAAGTTGGTCTGAATTCAAGCCACCGCAGGGGTATGTTCCGTACCCCTGCTTGCCGCCCATGTCTCGGGACCCTGTTTTCATCACGGCATCAGCGCGAACAAAGACGAGACATGAATGCATTGTTCTCTTCTTTTGATTCTTGTCTTCTGCTCACCTTCCTGTTTTTAATTCTCTGGTATTTGACTCTTCTCGCAAACCATTCGGCTGCAGTCGAACCTGTGTCGAAGTTCTGATCGGGGCGCTTCTGCACAGCATCTGCAATGAGGGGACTATCGTCCACGAGCGCGCGAAGGACCTTGGAGTTGCCTGGACGAGTGAAAAAGACCAGAGACCAACGCTCATATTCGGCTTGAATGCCTGGAGGAGGGACGACGCGATGGATATTGGACTGGAGGATACCGCCACTGAAGAGGGAGAGCGCATCACCAACATTGCAAATGGCATGGCCCGGAAGAGGCTATGTTCCGCGAGAATATACGTCAGCAACCTTGGCAAGGGACAACAAGAAAAGAAGAAGCGAACCTTGACATAGAACCACTCCGTGTGACCGGGGGGCATCACTTGTAAACCCCCAAGCCTGTTGTGTAGAAAGGACTGACAAAAAGGTTATACACGGCATCAGTACTTTGTTTGGGGCATTCCACTTACCAGAGATCCAAAATCGGTGTGAGCCCCGAGGGTCGCTGTATCTGCGAGCGCCTTCCCAGGCATCGGCGGCGCTTTGATTAGACGGGCTTCACTGCCGCTATGTTCGTCGATGGGATGCAACCGCTCAAGCGTGCCCTCTGGCAGACCCAGCCTGTCATTGAAGATACGAAGGAACGTGTTGTTGATTTCGAGAGACTTGCGGACGAATGGCGCCACAGCTGTCGGAATGGCTGCAGTGGTAGGCGCCGGGTACGTTCTATGAACAATGTTTGGGAAAGCAAGCGCATCATCTTTGGAGATGTTGATGAACTCGACTGCGTCTAACTGGCTGACGGAAACGTTCTCTAGTTGATGTAATATCGCTCATAACCGGAACCATTCGGACTCACCCGCTGGCATCTACCGCATTTGCTCCGGCGGCCTTGTATCTGATAAGGTTGGTCAGCAACTCCGAGTCGTGATAGGGCGCTGAGTAAATGAGAGTACGTGCCCACACGATCGGCCATCATCGCCCTGCTCAAACTTCATCTTCTCTTCGAGGGGGAGCGCCATCGTCTCGGCGCCCATGTCAAACGTGTCGCTTACTTCCTGGTCGGCGCCATGGTTCTTGAGGCTAGGAATAAGTCAGCACATGCAACAGAGGCCGCAAGGCGTCTTTGGGGTGTATAATTCGTTACTTACTACCAGAACCCAATGGAAGTCGCAGCGTGCCAGAGACGGTCAAGCTCCGTGGAATCGCCGATTCTGAGAAGATCGTAGTCGATGACAAGCAATGGATGGGTACGGACATCGGTCGGAAAGGGAGGCAGGGTTGTTCCGGGCATCTTTACAAACCTAGCTACCAGTAGCTTCTGAGCAGAAGTAACGGCATTAGTTGTCTCGACACTGAACTCACCTGTGGCAGCGTGGAGGATGGGAGTTGAGGCTCGCTGTGACGTTTATAGGGGGGTCTGTTTAAGGTTCGCAATCAGTCAGGTGGACACTATGCTTGAGTTGGGATTAGTCTGGTGACCAGCCCGTCTAAAAGAGGCAAAGCCGTCGATTCTAATACCGTCAAGTGAAATGTCGCAGTCGCAGATACTTGCCCCAGCGCGATGGAGAGTGACGCTTGTATTTAGCTCAAGGCTGGCGGTGCCGGTGGAAAATTTGGTGTAATTGTGATCATTAGAAGACCTTGCAGCCCTGACCTCGGTAATTCACCATTCCGTTTGTTGTCCACCCTCGGCCAGCCCTGTCTGTTCTCGCCAGAGATACGCCATCACGGCCGTACGCGCGGTTTATTGAAATATCCTCAGAGCTGTTCCCAGACTTCTCTTCGTCGTATCCAGACTGCTTGAAGCTTCGGATCTGGCCATTTCAATTCTGCATTAAAATGGAACGGTTCGAGACCTGATATTCAACGGCAGTAGGAGATGAAGGCACCTTTAATAAACTTTGCTCCGGGAAAATGGAGCTTCAATCCATTTTCCGACTTCACTACTAGTAGAGTCTACTTAGGAAGCATCAGAGCATATGGAAAAGTCATACATATCAAGTGACGATAGATGAGGGGATTTTCGTGTTTCACGGTGAAGCTTCACCAAGTTGGTACATCCTCGAGGCTCGAGCGCTCTGTAGTCAATGCATCCACCTCCGATTTCCTGGCCGAGTCAATCATATTATAAAACGTCGTAAGTCATGTCAAGACCAACTAAGAATCTACTGGGGACCTTCGAGTGGATCGCAAACATAGCACAGCCGAGACCTTTCAATCGCCACTTCAAGCTTCAAGTCTCGCCGTTCCGATGACAGCGAAGTAGTATGTACTGCCATCCCCTTCATATTTCGTAATGATCCATTCCTCCAACGCCGTTTTTTTTTTGATTCAATATGAGGCTGAGCGGCTGTGCCGTAATGCGCGGCAGCGACACTCGGTCCGCCTGTGGCACAGGGCCATTGAAATTCAAAGACGCGACGCCCCGTCAGAATGTATGAAAACATAACGGAATGTCACGGCACGAGGAGCAATTGCCTGGTGGTCCGCCCAAACTCAAGATCTAGCGTCAATGAGGACAAATAACGTACAAAAGGCTGGCCCCAGCAATTGTAACAAACTTTCAGTGATCCTTCCGTGTTCACGTCCTCTCGTTTGATTTGCTTTCATATTTTCTCTACTCCCTCAAGATGCATCTTCCTGGTGACGTGACTACTGTTGCTACAGTGTACGGCTCAATGCTTTTGGGCACTTGCTTTGGTTGCGCGTAAGGTCTCTGCATTGTGTAGCGCGCGTTACACTGACGAATGTGCAGTCTGACCGGCATTGTCTTTGTACAATGCGTTCTGTATTACAAACTATATCCAGGTGACTTTGCGTGGACAAAGGCTTTGGTGTGTCTATTCTTGGAGGTTTTGAGAGAGTTCACTGACAAGGTCTCTTAAAGGTTTTCCTGGTTTGGGCATTCGATATGATGCATACCGTTTGTATCGTCAGCGCAACCTGGGAGTCAGTCATTACAAATTTCAATGAGCCAGCTAAAATGGATCAGATTCCACCGTAAGTTTACAGATTGTCCCAGTTGCCCTCGGTACTGATCTCCTGGTAGTTCGCTTGGGGTATGTACGAGCTTTTCTGAGCAACGTTTCTATGACTAGACCACGTTCCATAGCTTTCTGTGGCCGTAACTGCTGTGGTTACTTTCATGGTTCATTGGTCAGCCCTTTTTTCCTGCGAGTTCTGACCCCGGAATGACGAATAATTTATTCCGTCAGTTTCTTCGCAAACAGAATTCGGATGTGTAAGGAATTGTTTGATGTAGATCTCAGATTATTTATCCGGTTACAGTGACGAAGAGATGGTACATCGCCGCCCCTCTGGTATGTGCACTTATTTTAATGTGGTTTACCTCATTTATGAAATGGCGCCATTCTAGGTGTTCCTTGCATTCCTCCGTCTTTGTGAGTCCCTGGTTTGACTACTAATGCGTTGCTTTCTAAATTGTAACGTAGTTTCTGCTTGCGGTAAGTACTATGCCTTGAACCAATAGCCAGCTGATTGCATGTCCCTTGGTGCCATGTAGTCTCGACAAGCGAGATGTATGTTGCATCTATTGTCATTGTTATTGACCTGACTTCTATGCAGTATCCGTTTGAAGCACTACTCCTTGTTTATCAAGCCGTACCCTTCGGTGGGAACCCTGTATTGTTGTGTGTTCGTTCCGCATTGACAAGGTGCTTTAGTGGGTCTTCACACTGGGTGTCACGCTCTCTGCCTCGGTGGAACTCATTATCACCACGGTCATGGTTATCTTCCTTGGGAGTAGGAAGACTGGATTTGCCAAGTGAGAAACACTATTATTTATTCGGACAACTTCTGATCATCCTTGTCCCCAGCATGACCCATGTCATCAATTCCTTGATCTTATATACTTTAGAAACTGGTGGCTTCACGACGTAAGTTCGTCTGAAACCTCCGTCCTCTTGGTTATCCTGATCACCCGTGAATCAGTCTCGTAACAATCGCTTCGTTGCTCTGCGTTTGTCTGCCCTTGCTCGTGCGTTTGCTTGTTCTAACTTTCATGTATCACAGTGGCTCCTCATGCGTCATAATTTGATCTTCCTTGGGATGCACTTTGCTATTGCCAAACGTACGTGGCACAATTTTTTGGATGCTAAACATGAGCTTAATACCTATCACAGTATACGCTAATTCACTCCTCGCCACGTATGCTTTTCCACAATGCACTGTTAACACCGCTGATTAAAATTTTGTCCCAGACTCAACATGCGCAAACGTTTCAGAGTCGACCACGTGACGTCGAGTGAGCGAGACCACAACAACGGCCCTTTGCCTAGCCCCGGTCTCAACAAGAGTAACTTCTCGGTAGTACGTCATTGAGATTGTGACCTTGGGTAATTTGCCTATGCATTAACGATCTGTAACAGAATCGCATGCTTGCACCAACGATGGGGCAGAGAAATGTATGTATTTGAGTTTTCGCCGTTTTATCTTTCCCATCCTAACGAGGCAAAGGTACCGCTTAATGTCAACGTTGAAACCACCATCGTCTCGCAAATCGACGAGAACAAGGATCACTGTGATATCGAGACAATGCCAACTGAGACTTTTACCGGATATGACCCAAGCAGGCACTACAACTCTATGGAACGAGACAGCTCGGACAGGGAAGACGAGAAATACCCCTCTCTTGTATGATTTCAACCTCTTCAGACGTGCAAGTTATCGAATATACCTGTTTGAGGGGACTTTTTTCCATTCGTTACCGTGACGCCATATTCATATTGAATGCCTCCTTGACTACTGTAATATATACAGTTTGACAGTACCCCCGCAACACACTCTTTGTCATACATATACCTTAATTCGCGTTCCACTACTTCCAGGTTCTTCCACCACCCCTTGCATACAATGGTTCTTCTCGAGGTGGAAGGAGTTGTGTTCATGTTACCTATTTGATCAGATATATAATGTAAATCCACTGACATGCAAAAGTTACCCCTCGAGATTTTCTTGTGTTCCGTCACGCAAACTTAAAGTTAGAGGTAGGAACCAAAAGCCTACAGGTCTTCCAATGGAGGCTCAATGTTTACGAATCATCTCCCTCCATCTTTTTTTGACTGTCGTTCGGCGCTGATCTAAGTTATCCGACTCGCAAACTGACGCGGCATTGCTTGAAGCATCTACGGCGAGATCTCTTAGAATGTATTACCAGACCCTGACGCAGTACTCCAGGTTTCGCATCATCGCAGACGATGACGCCTAGTTTCACTAACACTCGTCCTCATTCCCGTAAGCTCCAACCAATGCTAGTGACTACTGACTCGGAAAGACTCAACTTGTAGGGGACTTGACAGGTGACAGCCTGGCATCCTCACGTATATCTGGCCCTCGGTGTGTCTTCGTTTTTCAGTGACTTAGTCTCGCAGGCAATCCATGCATATCCCAACACGTTTTTCCCACCAGTGCACGCCGCTGAGTAACCTCGGGAAAATCGACTCAGACAAGACAATGAGTCCCCAGAACGCGCTCGTCACATGGGACAGGCAATGGGCTTATCTCTTCACACCCTCTAATCACTGCATTATATCAAGAGATTGCGCCACCAGCGACGACTGGCGGTGTCTTATCCAAAGCGCAGCTCCACAGTTATATACCCCGCACTGATAGTAACCGCCCCGCTATCACACTATCGACTTCATACAGTGGAAATTCACGTTCTCCGTCGATCGTATCCCCAACATGTCCGTCGTCAAACTCGAGTTTAACCCTAAAAACATGCTTTTTCGAAGACTTGGTCCTAGCGGTCTTCGGGTACCGCTGTTCTCTCTCGGTGGATGTATGGCTTTTTTGGACGTGTCGCCGGTCGGAAGACGGGTCGCTCACAGTTACGTTTTTCTTCTCTCGATGCAGGGCTCACGCTTGGAGGCACCGTCATCGGTGACCCGGTCAAGGTGCGTCGCTCGAGTCCCTCGCTGTTCATTGTGTGCTTGTGGTGACGCGACGCTTGCCAGGACATCATCAAAGTTGCCTTTGAGAATGGTATCAACATGTTCGATACGGCCGAGGCGTACGCCAAGGGGAAATCTGAAGAAGAAATGTGAGTCAAGGGGTGCTAGTACACGCAAGGATAGTCGTCTGAACAAACGATTATCGATGAAAAGGGGACGTGTCATCAAGGAACTTGGCCTTCGTCGTACCGACTTGATCATTACTACTAAATTGTTCTGGGGTCTGCGCGGTGGTCCGAACGATGGTGGTCTCTCGAGGAAGCAGTACGTTCGTGTCTCGAACGCATGTCTTCTCTCAACACTTACGCTTATGTAGCATCATCGAGGGAACCAAGGAATCTTTGGAACGCCTCGGTCTTGACTATGTCGATGTTATCTTTGCTCACCGTCCAGATGTTTCTGGTAAGGTAGTCGTTGTCCCACGAAGAGATTGATGACGAGGGTATTCGTCAACAGTGCCTATGGAAGAGATTGTTCTGGCGTTCAACTGGGTAATTGAAAAGGGCTGGGTACGCATTTATGGTTCTCAGTCATGAGCGCTGGTCCGACTGTGCTTGTTAGGCTTACTACTGGGCAACGTCTGAATGGTCCGCGTATGAGGTCGAAGAGGCTCAACGCAAGTGTGATGAAGTAAAATTCGTGTTGTAAGCTCACCTGACGCACACAGACGTTGCCACCCGACTTGGTCTACAAGGCCCGATCGCTGAACAATGTCAGCACAAGTACGTCATTTCGGGCCTGGTTCTAAGAGTACTTTCGCCGACGTATTCCGCAGCATGTTCCACCGCGAGCGCCCAGAGAGGGAATACAAGTACGGTGGTATCATCGAGCATGAAAATGTCAGCTCACAGCCCGAATTAGCCCACTATACAAAAAATACGAACTTGGCACCACCGTTTTCTCGGCTCTTGCAAGTGGTCTGCTGACTGGCAAGGTATGGTTCAAATGGAGTAGAAGAAACAGGGATATTCTCATTCGTATCTCACAGTACAATGATGGTGTCCCCGAGGGTTCTCGGTTTGCGACGCACCAAAAGTTTTTCAAGGGGACAGTTGATAGTCTCCAAACAGAGGAGGGGCTTACGAAGATCAGGAAGGTGAAAGAGCTCTCGACACTCGCTGAACAGGGTGAGTGTGCCGGAATATTGTCAGCGTATTCCTGACCAGTCGCACCACCGCGCACAGAGCTCGGCTGTTCAGTCACTCACCTGGCTTTGGCATGGGTCGCAAAGAATCCCAACACTAGCACTGTCATTCTTGGCGCATCCAGACCTGAACAGGTTGTTGACAACTTGAAGGCGCTCGAGGTGATTCCCAAGTTGACGTCGGAGATCATGGACAAGATCGAGGCTATTCTAGAAAACAAGCCTGCACCACCGGTACGTGGTTTCGGTACCTTTGGTGGGCGAACACCTCATTAAATAATGGTTCAGCTCAGTTTCGGCCGCCCGGCTCTCGACTCGTTCGGTCGCTTGTGAGCCACCTTGATGGGTACCACTCGGGGATAAGCACCGATGAATCACGTCATATGATTAAACACGTTATCAGAGTAGCTTACCGATCAGGGAACTTTGGTTGCAGACCTCGTGATGATACAATGCGGGTGTGGAGCTCCGTGAACGCAGTCATGCTATGAGAAATATTTATTTGCGTACGCATTCTTCAATCGTTCACGCGGAGTGCGAGTAGTCTGGTAAAATTTGTTCGCGTTTAGCGGCTGCGCGGGCACTGTGATGAGGTCATTCGAGGTGTGGCTTTCAAGAGTCCGGAGGGTTGCCTCCCACGAATACCGAGCGGTATCTAGAGGAGTTGATCCGATCTTCTGCCGACGGCGGCGTCCGAGTTCTCAAGGTGCTGTTATCGCACGCCTTATGTATAAATATTCGTTGGCTTGTTCAGTTCGCAAAGACCGTGGTGTCTGGCTGACCAGTGACCACTTCTCTCGGTGGAATGAACTCGTTCGTCGGACCGATGGATTCCTGCTTAGCAATGCATGGATGGAGTCGACATGGGAGCCTATATATTTGATCTTTGAGGCAGCAACAACCAAAGTTGTTTCATCCTTGATCAGCCCCATCTCCCCATCCCCTCACCCAGCGTCTGCTTTATCTTGTCATGTCCACTGTAAAGTACGAATTCGACCCCAAGGGTATGCCATTCCGCCGCCTCGGGCCTAGTGGCTTGCGCGTTCCTGTCTTCTCGCTTGGTGGATGTGAGTTGGATCACGTTTTCTGGTGGTTTCTGGGTATCTAATCGCCACGCCACAGGGTTGACTTTGGGAGGAACCGTCGTTGGTGACCCAGTCAAGGTAATGAGCGACCCGGCCGTGAGCTAGATAGATGGCCTGATGGTGATACATCCCAGGAAATCATCAAAGTTGCCTATGAACATGGGATCAACATGTTTGATACCGCCGAGGGCTACGCCAAAGGTCATTCAGAAGTTGAAATGTTCGTCTCCGTTTCCCCCTGTAGATGTTGGGTTTGTGTTCACACTTTGAATTCCCAAGGGGTCGTGTTATCAAGGAACTCGGCTACCGCCGAACGGACTTGATCATCACGACCAAGTTGTTCTTTGGTACTCGCACGGGTCCCAACGACACGGGCTTGTCAAGGAAACAGTAAGATCACTTCGGATTCAGCTCTTTTCCCTAAACCACATCCCTCATTCGTCATTTCAGCATCATCGAAGGTACTCAAGCTTCTCTCGAGCGTTTGGGTCTCGACTACGTTGATGTCATCTTTGCCCACCGTCCCGACTACTCTAGTCAGTGTGCCGTTGTGTTAGTTGATGAAGTACTGAGACAGCATAGCTCCCATGGAGGAGATCGTTCGCGCATTCAACTACGTGATCGAGAAAGGCTGGGTACGTACTTGGCGTGTTTAGTTGAGAAATCACCTCATCTCCATCTCAGGCTTTCTACTGGGCAACGTCTGAATGGTCGGCCCGTGACATCGAGGAAGCATACCGTGGGTGAATCTCGTGCTGTGAGGCTCATGTCCTGATAGTTTGATGCAGACGTTGCCGACAAGCTCGGCCTCGTTGCCCCGATTGCTGAACAGTGCCAGCACCAGTGCGTTTTACTACCTATGGATGGGAATTACATCACTCACTTCAACCTAGCATGCTCCATCGCGAACGTCCGGAGAAGGAATATGCACCTTTGTACAAAAAGTATGCTATCGGCACTACTGTCTGGTCGGCACTGGCTAGTGGCCTTCTCACCGGAAAGGTATTCCACATTTGTCATAGCCCACTTTCTCATTGCTCATCGTACACCTCCGTTAGTACAACAATGGCATTCCAGAGAACTCCCGTTTTGCTACGCACTCTGACTTCTTCAAGGACACGCTCAAGAGTCTTAACGAAGCGGACGGTCGTGCCAAGATTAGCAAGGTCCAGAAACTCACTAAGTTGGCAGAGGAAGGTATGTGTCTGATAACCCTTCATAAAGCTTCACGGGGGGCCGGGCTGAATTTGTGCACAGAACTCGGCTGCTCCGTGACCCACCTGGCGTTGGCATGGGTGGCTAAGAACCCCAACACGAGCACTGTCATTCTCGGTGCCTCGAAGCCTGAGCAAGTCCTCGACAACATGAAGGCGCTCGATGTCATTCCCAAGCTGACCCCAGAGGTGCTCGACAAAATTGAAACTATTCTGGACAACCAGCCCTCCCCTATAGTGAGCTCGACTATCAAAACATATCACCTTTGTTTACTAAATTACCCTGACAGCCAACGTTTGGTCGTCCGGCGCTTGACCCCTATGGACGCGCGTAAAGGTGTACGCAGTTGAATATCTATTAGGAATGAGCAATACACACGATTCTACCTGGATACATACCGGCTCTTGCAGCTCGGGATGTATCAGAAAGGGCGGAACAGATGCGGATACATATGTTCGACTTTGACTTGTCTTTAGAAGATGCACAGAAATTTGGCAGTGTCCAAGGAACTCCGGAAACAGTAGTGACCACGTTAGAAATGTGGAGCACAACGTTATAGTAGTGTACAGACTGTGATTGCATGTCAGTTCACCAGCCTTAGCTCCACTTAATTGATATCGTAGGTTTTCGGCGAAGGTACAGCACTAGTACTGGGAGGCGAGGATTGGTGACATCGACAAGTCTAGGCAACACTGAACAGACACTAGCTAGTCCGTAGTAATTACTAGCAAATCTACTAAGCTCGGCTAATGATGATCCACATTTCTCCCCGATGCTCGTCCTTGGTTCTAGAACAGACCAGCCAGAATTACGCCCGTGGTGCTCTCTTGTCATGTCTCCACCACTTGGGCTCGTCCAACTTTGCCAAGCGTGCGGTCTCCCGTAGTAACAGCACTTTATTGGCAAGGACTGATCGCCGGTGGAGTCCTGCTGGGGTCGGAGGACTTGGGTGAGGTTTAGCACTGTGCCCACATGTCGTTGGTTAACGGCCGGTTAACGTTAACTTGGATATGCCCATCTATGTGGTGCGGAAGACGCGCAAACGAACGCAGGGGAGATCGTTATGAATCCGAGGAGATAGTCGGACGAGCGTCGCGGTGTTAGTGGTGGGTCCATGATTGACAATGACCTTGGCATATTCAAGTTGTCAGAGCAAGACGCTACGACTGCCACCAATGCCGTTTCAGGTCACTACCGTCACGGTGACGTTCAGGATCCTACAATGAGTCAATGACCCACATCGCGCACTTTTTTCAACGGGCAACGGCACAAACCGGTGCGACAGGTTGTCAATAGCGGTCGTTGACGTGGAAGATCCGGCACCGATGGGGACAAATAGTATATATAAAAGCTCCCCACACCCATGTTTCAGTGCAATCCTTTTGGGTTCACGTCCTCTCGTTTGTTTTGCGTCTCATCCGCTACGTCCTCAATGCACCTCCCTGGTGATGTAACAACTGTCTCTACGGTGTACGGCGCAATGTTGCTAGGCACTTGCTTTGGATGCGGGTAAATCTTCACGGTGTATAACGTCGTTGCAAGGCTGACGACTGTATAGTCTGACCGGCATCGTCTTTGTACAATGCATTCTCTATTACAAGCTTTACCCTAATGACTTCGCGTGGACAAAGGCTTTGGTGTGTTCGTGCCCTTGATTTGCTAAGGTGACTTCACTGACAAGGTCTGAAGGTGTTCGCGGTTTGGACGTTTGACATGATGCACACTATCTGTATCGTCTGTGCAACCTGGGAGTCGGTCATTGCAAATTTTAATCAACCGGAAAAAATGGACGAGATTCCACCGTAAACCGCAGATTACTCTTGTTCCCATCGATACTCATCTCTTCGCAGTGCGCTCGGGGTATGTATGGGACTTTCTGGTAGCGTATCCCGGCTAGACGATTTTTCAGCTTTCTGTGGCCGTGACTGCTGCGGTTACCTTCATGGTTCACTGGTCAGTTCTCCCTTTGCTGCGAGTTCCGACCGCGGAATGACGAATATTTTATTCCGTCAGTTTCTTCGCAAACAGAATTCGGCTGTGTAAGAAATTGCTTGCTATAGTCACTATATTCCCTACACCATTCATCTGTTTACAGTGACGAAGAAATGGTACATCGCTGTCCCTGTGGTATGTGTGCTATCTATCTTTCATGTTATCCATCTCGTTTATGCATCGGCGCCATTCTAGGTATTCCTTGCATTCCTTCGTCTTTGTGAGTGACTGCCCTTGAGGGTCTGGGTATTGGTGAACTGCTTGCTAACAATTTATTTAGTCGCTGCTTGTGGTAAGCACTATGAATTGAATCAATATCCGGCTGATTTCACATTCCTTGCGACCACGTAGTATCGACAGGCGAAATGTCTGTTGCGTCTTATTTTTTTTTAATATTCACTATCTAACTTCTGTGCAGTATCCACTTGCAACGATACTCTTTGTTCATCAAGCCGTACCCTTCGGTGGGAACCCTATATTGTTCCTTTTTTTTTCTATTTACGAGGTTCTCTAGTGGGTTTTCACGCTGGGTGTCACGCTCTCTGCCTCGGTGGAAGTTATTATCACCACGATCATGGTTATCTTCCTTGGGAGCAGAAGGACTGGATTTGCCAAGTAAACAGTACTGATGCTCTTTCCGATAACTTCTAATCAACCACCTCAAAGCATGGACCACATCATCAACTCCTTGATTCTATATACCCTGGAGACTGGTGGTTTTACGTGGTGCGTTTATCTAGTGCCCGGTTATCGCTGTTAACCTGAATTCCCGTCGATTAGCCTCGTAACAATAGCTTCATTGCTCTGTGTTTGTCTGCCCTTGCTCGTCGAGTTACTTGTCCTGAGATGTAATATTTGCAGTGGCTTCTCATGCGTCATAATCTAATTTTCCTTGGGATGCACTTTACTATTGCCAAGCGTGCGTGGTAGAAATTTATTCAAATGCTAATAAACTCAACGCTTATCACAGTATACGCTAATTCGCTCCTCGCTACGTACATTTGTCCGCAAAGCACCATTATCACGGCTGATTTAGTTACTTTCTAGACTTAATATGCGCCAACGTTTCAGAGCGGAACGCACGACATCGGGAGAACGAGACCATATCCATCAACTTACCCCGATGCACAACACTTTCAACAAGAGTCAGCTTTCGGTACGTCGTTTGTTGTGATCGTCCAGCATGGCTTGGAACAATTCACGCCGATCTGAATACAGAACCGGGTGCTCACCCCAAACTGGACACAGGAAGGTGTGCGTATTTTTGTATTATCGATGTCGTCGTCTTTGTTTTCTATTTCCCGACGACCTGCAGGTACCGCTGAATGTCAACGTGGAGACCATCATGGTATCGCAGGCTGACGAGCACAACCGTCACTGCGATATCGTCGAGACGCCGGTCGACAAGCAGAGTTTTGGCCCGTTCGAGCGAGACAGGCATTTCAATGGGATGGGTCGAGGCAATGAGGACAACGAAGACCAGAAATATACATTTCTCATATGATGTCGATTTCGATTTATCATGATCGCACATGCGGGGTTATGAACGATCAGTCCATCAGGTAGACGGTTAGCTACTGTAACCAAAACCAATCCGTTGATGTGAGGTTGCCCAACTCTTGGTTGCACATAATTCATCGTACTTAATTGGGTGCAGTCAAGTTGCGTTTGCACTATTTTGGTATTTGTTATTGAACGTACCTCCCGAATTCGTTGATATGAGAGCACTCCTGCGGTCGTCCGTTCACACCGCAGGATTGTTGGTGTCTCCTCAATTCAAAAGTAGGAAAGTGCAAGCACTCGCGAGTAGTTATTGCACGGATTGGTTTATCTTTGGTATGTAGTCAGTTCTTCGGAGTATTCTAGCCAAGTCTTTCACTAAATCGACGACGTTTGGAAAACGTCCGTATGCTCACCGTTGTTTGAATTCCGGTGCTCCTTTGAAAAACTTTCTGTATGTTGCAACAGTGAACAATCTGGAGAACATGCTTATGCAGATGACGTTGGGCGAGATGTCTTGCCATGTTCGCCTTCGTGACACGACTACTTGCAACTGGCGCCTCGGCATGGTGTGCAGTGAGTGTGCGTCCAACGAACCAAGGACCAGCGCTAACGCATATACACCCAAATGCAGTCCGGTGTCCGGCCTACGAGGACATGAAACGGTTCGTCGAAATTCAACACGATCGACGCGCTCGTTCCCAACCTGACCACGCAGCCAGACCATAGTAGGGGGTCGCGGTGCATCAAGATGAATCAATCAATCTTGGACGCGTCATTGCGAGAGTATGCTCTCAAAACCATCCAGAGACGTTCGCTGGTATATAAAGCCTGAACGGGTCCACATACCTTGGTGTTCGCGACAGCATCATGAAAATGCACATAAGATATATGTAGGTGCTACGAACGTTGCGATCGAATTCCATCGCAGGATATGTCTTCATCTACTGACAGACAGGAAAGCAGTCCCCCGTACTCTTGTGCGCAGTGGCTCCATGGGGACGCGAGGGGCTCGTGTGGGACGATGATGGTGAGAGATTTAAGAACGATCTCACCACGCGGTAAAATGCATGTGAGGATGACATTGCCAAAATGTCGAGGCTATGTCGGACAATCCTCAAGAGTGTATCATGGATAAAAACAATGCTTACTTGGAGGAGGTGTTAGGAAACAAGTACCAGGCTTCACGGTCTATGACGAATGTCTGGTTTTCGTTTGACAGGGTATTGTTGATGATTTGGTTGGCTTCATCCACGATTCTTTGCCAAGTGACCGCTGGATGTCACAGCTTGACGAATGACCTACTAGTAGTTCGGTCACATGCAAAGATGGGTCTTGCTCATACCTCTCGCGTGGTCCATATATGCGCAGAATCCCAGATGGGTTGAGGGCTCGACGTATTCACATCATATCATTGGGTATGCTGACCTTTGTTATGGAGGCAGAACATCTTTCAAGGTATCATCGTGTGTGCGACAGTTTGGAGATCTCGTTCCGTGACCAGGGAGGTACACGCTCAGCGGCCAGACTCAGTGGCCGGTGTTTGAATCTATGATCCGGAGTGTGCGTTTGAGAGGTGCGCTCGACTCACCGTGAGGGTTCGAACTTTGCGTCATCGAGTCACATGGCAGTCTGCTGGCAGTGAGCGCCAACGTTTCGGCGACAGTAAGCCATTCCGAAGTCTTACGAATACCATCATGGATCCTGTACGGTTGCATTTGAACGATGCTGCGCTGGCAGAGTGATGACCCAAAAAAGTCATCTGACCCATGAGCGCTTGAGCATTATAAATCATCTTACCGTGTGCAAACAATGAGTTCAGTTCCGTTCGACCTGGGAAACAGCCTGCCCTATCAACCCATCATGACGCTCTTGTCCCATATATATCGTGCTCTCTCGTTCACCTCCAAAGCACCTGCTTCTTCTTCCTCTGCTACTGCATCCTCGTCTTCGCTCGCCCAACAACGACATCGCGGAATGACGTCTGTTCAGGAATTTGTCGACGTGAGTGTGTCCGGTTCCTGACTCCCGAGATTATTCCAAATCAACACCGCTCACCATGACATCTTTGACATCTTACCGTACCTTTTTTGTTGTTTTCAGGCAAAGATTGCAAACAACAAGATCGTTGTCTTCTCCAAGACATACTGCCCTTACTGCGCAAAGACGAAACAATATTTCAAAACCAAGTACCCACAGGAGCCCGTTGAGGTCGTCGAGTGCGTACTGCCCCTTGCCCCCTGTCCCTGTCTCTCTCCTTCTCTTTGGCAGTTAACGGATCACATGTCATGAATAGATTGGACACACACGATGACGGGTCTGCGATTCAAGACTATTTAAAGGAAAAGACAGGCGCACGCTCTGTCCCCCGAACTTTTATCAGTCAGTATCCTCTTCCCCCTTTTTTGTTTCTTTGCCTCCGTCATCGTCCTTGCTGACTGGTATCGCGTCCCAGACGGTACTATCGTGGGCGGCAACGACGATTTGCACAACAAGTCAAAGACCGAGGTCGATGCGTTGCTTGCAAAGCGTACCTAGTCGGACCATTCTCGAGTTTCCTTGAGTATACCCCGAATATGCGGTGGTGTACAGCTCTAGTGTAGGAGATGGGTGATTTCAAGTCATGGATATTTAATACCATCACATCAACCAACGGATGATGCACGAGTGCACGAAGTGGAGCCCCTGGTGCCCTGACAGTCGGACGTCGAGGTCCCATTTGTCAGCAAAGCTAAACATACCTCCGAGGCACTACGGACTTTAACTGGCGAATGACCGCTAACTACCCTGAACCTGCGATGGAACCGGCGACACATGACGGATGTGGGGGACTGGTTGACTGGTTGACCGGTCGATCCATGGCCCCTTAATCCCTTGCCATAGTACCCGACGTTGGTATTGTGAAATATGAGTGACAGAGCTCGAACCAGGGACGACAGTCGGACAAGTCCCCAAAGTCGCCCTCAAAACGAATTGGACCGTCGAGAGACGTGTCCATGGCCCCACTGTGTTTACAGGTGCAAGGGGGGAAAACATACGGAGAGGGAATTGAATTGTGTCTCTGAGTGATCTGACAGTGAGACATCGTCGCAGTTGTCGAGGCTGCGCTCACAGCGGATATAAGGGAGGACGGAGACCTAGGCTACTCGTCTGCCGTCTCCACGTCCCTGAACGAATTGACAAGCAAGATGCAGCGTCTAGACACGTTCATCGATCCCGTCGCCTATCGCCGCAATCTGAAGAGATGCGTCCACAACCGATGCAAGGGTGTGAAACATACGGGGACTCGAAGAGGTTATTCGTCAGACAGTCACCCACATCCCTGAGGAAACTGACAAACAGGACACAGCGTCTAGACTTTAGACACGTCCACAGATCCCACCCCATCGGTACTAGCGTGCGCAGCGCTGTGCGCCACGTCCATGGTAGATAACGTCGCCACCTGCCAAATTCACCAAGGGTTCTGCGATGATCGGACTCATCTCGTGAGACGAGCGGGCCCCGAGATCCCATAAGCGGCGACTACCTGTGTTCGTGTGTGTGTGCGGGGCAACAGGCCAAGATGATTGGATGACAACTGAATAACCTCGTTGACCCATCTTCTTCTCGGTTGCATCCGTACGTTTGTACGTCTTCCGCGAGGCATCACCCCACCACTGGGGGCTGAGACGTCAACGTTTGCGAGACACGGAGTTTGCTTATTTCACGCCGGATTTTGAAAGGGAGATTGCCGGTTGACGGTGCCAAACGCCTTTCACGGAGGATATCAAGGTTTGTTTGCGTTTACCCCAGACGCTGAGACATCCGGGGATACGGATGCGACTCACGCGTCAACCTGGCATTACGCTATAGCCAGGCTACGGAGAACCTCGGGAGCGAATCGAATATTTCCCGATGGAGCAAGGTTTCCTTGGAGAGCTCGCTCGACTAAACGGCTCTCCCAGGCCACGGACCGACAACCAGCGTTTTGCAAGGAATAGGAGGTGGAAAAGTTTTATCAAGTATGTGCACATTTGAGATGTTTCTCCCGCGATTAATACCGCTCCCATGCCGCCGGGATCCTAGATGGGGTACTATGGGGGGTTGATAAATGGTCGTCTGACGCACTGGGCATGTTAAGTGTTTGACAAGCGACGAAAGAGTGTGGACCATGTGGTCACGACATTTGTGCAATCATCTCCGCCCAGAGCCCACGCTTTAGGCAACCCTGGTGGCGAATAATGAAATAGAACCCGATTGCAATCACATCTACGAAGGTAACCCTAGTGTTGTACGCTACGGGAAGTGGGAAGAAGGTCGCGGAAGAAGGTGGGAAGCACAGGGAAGTGGATACGTGGAGAAAGATGGGACCAAGGTTTTGGGCGAGGACGCGAAGCGGTGGAAGGACGGGAAGTGACGGGCATCAGTGTCAAGCGGAAATGACAGAAGGGATGCCACGCAAGTGCAAGAGTCATACTGAGTAGGGAATCGCAAGAGACCGAACATGAACTTACAAGTTGGATGATACCGGCTCGTTCGGGTGGGGGGAGCATGTTGATCTGTTCTGGAGTCATGGCGATCACACGCATTATCATGGCCTGGGTGAAACTCATGAGAACAATTTAATGCGATAAGCAAGATCACGAGGGAGCAGCCCAGGATGTGTTGCGCAGATCACAAGAAAATGTAATGTGAACGTTACCTTTTGCTCTTCTGGTATTGATGTGAGCGCGTCAGGTAAGCCAACATTATTCATCTGTGGCGTCGGAAGGGACGGTGTTCCGAAGCCACTAGGACCATATTGACCCTGTCCTTGTGCCACGTAGGGTGCTTGATTGGGTGGTTGAGGTGTGTGTCCGTGTCCGTTATAGTGGGTGGTGTGCGTCTGTGGAGTCGGCGTACGATATTGCGACAGGTGTGGAGGCACGGCGGAAGCTGGTATGACCTGAGCAGATGGCTGGGCGGACGGACCTGGTGGTGGCATGTTCGCAGAGTACGTAGTGAGCGTTTTCTGCGAGCCAATCCGTTAGGGAGGCGCGACCCCAGATGATCAATGACGACAGACGTCGTGGGAGGACGCGCAATGTGTGAAGGCACGTACCTGGAGGACCTGCACGTCAATAGCGTTCATCTTGACCATGAGTGCCACTAGGGCATATGCAATTTGGGGCGTCGAGGTGAGTATGGACCGCGCCTGCTGCGGGGTTGTTTTCTGTTTCACCAAGAACCATCAAACATACGATGGATGTCATTGTAATGAATGAATGTATACGCACTTTGAGCTCGAGCATGAGCTCTATCAGCTGATCTTCTTGAGTGGACATGCCAGTCGTAGTTAGCAAGTTAAAGGTCAAGCGCTTACTAAGCAACGTGTAGCATCTGTTCCAACTTGAAGCTTGAAGGTCAACTGAATTCCGTCGTGTTGTCGTTTCTTTTCATAAACATGAACCCCATCATTTACGCAGCAAGCCTACATGTTGGGTTCCATCAGGATAACGACCCCATGGAAGTAGAACGCTCGGTTACGCTTATCACCTCTGTGATCTTCTTTGCTTGCCTGCAAGTTTCAGGGATGTCGCACGCCCTCCTCGATCGCATCTCAACTGCCCATGCCCATGTTCACGACTAAATTGTATCCTCCGCCGGGAACGCCGGGACCTCTGCAAAACGGTTCGCTTCTACCTTCAACGCCCTTCCCTTATCCTTACGCGCGTGCACCCTTGTAGACTAGTTGTCTATACAAACGACGTACGACGCAGCTCTCTTTCCGAATCCGTTGACTCAAGATGCTCTCACCGATCGGATGTAAAACGCGTTCAATCGCGATGAATACGGGATCAACAAAGCACGTCTCGGCCGCAAGAACACGTTCTTCAAGGTTGCGCAGCGTCCTCGCTTCCCATTCATCGATATTCAAATGACCGCAAATACCGTTCAACCATACCTGCCGGGCGCCTTCGTTGCTGGGTGCACGCTGCAACAACGAGGATTACCGATCTGCTTTTTGGAATGTGTCGTTGGCACGTCCTCGTTCTCCTTGCCTTTTTCGGTCCACGTGGCACATCCATGTTCCGTGTCTCTTGTTCGGTTTCTTCTTCTCGTTCGGCAGTCGGCTCGTTGATATCAGAGAGAACCGGACCTTGTCCATGTGAGGCACCCCCTATCCCCTACCGGTGTTCGGCTAATTATCGCTCCCGCCCACCAAGGCAAAGCTTCCACCTCGAGGCATCGGGTCTTACGTGACCCTCTTTCTATATCCTGTGCTTCTAGTTGCTACGGTCATCGGTGCTAGTACCGGCGCCACGAGATCCGAAACGTTCTTTATGAATGCAGCCATCGAACTTCTATATGGACGACACGCATGCGTCGTTAAGCTCTGCAACCCGTACGTCATAAGCAAACCCAGCGCCCAGTTGGTAAATAGCTACATTGCAACACACTGCAAGTACGTTTGCGTCCTGTTGCGCCTCGTTATTACAGTAAGCAAGTACGAGTAAGAGGACACACGCGCCAGCCGCGAGGGGGTCATTCTCCTTGACGACGTCACGACACCACCAGCAGGCGTACGATCTCCATGATCCCAATATCCAGATCTACATATACATGCACACACAAGCACACACGGTCGCCGAAAGTCGATTACCCATCTTGGGACGGCGACGATCAACACCCAGTGGCACGTTGGTACTGACCGCGCAACGCCCTCGCGATATCACAACAAGCGAATATGTCCTGACTATTCTCCGATGATGTCGATCGTGTGGTTTGTTTGGTCTAGCGTCATCTCATCTTGGATCAGGTTATCTCCCTGGCGCCCTAGATGCTCGGGAGGTTGGCAGGCGATGTGGCTGCCGTTTGGCATGTTGGCATGTTGGCATTGGCAACACGGGAATATGGCGGTATAGCGATGTGAAATCATGGCCTTGATAGCGGCACAGCAAACCATCACGTGGAACTACGTTGGGGCGACGAGTACGGGGCGTTGGTCAGTTCATTCCTGTATGTCACGGCCACATCTTGGTATATGATCTCGGTCGATCCGGACACGCCACGTACTAGATACACACATACTTGTGTACGTGTTACTTGTCATCCTGCGGTTGCTTACTGACGGTCTTGGCGAGACGTTTTTGAAGTCGCGGTCAAGGAGGCGAGTCACGTGGGCCCGGTCTGTTCGGGACTTGGACTTGGAACGGAAATATCATACATATCATCTATCCGAGCACGGAAGATGCAGACGCGCGCAAAATTGCATCGATGGACTGGGTGTAAATCGATGAGGAGGAGTAGACGCTTGTCAGACAAACCCCTTGCCCTTGCCTTGGTCTTGGACGTGCAGTGCGCGCGCGATGTCGGAGCCTGAGCAGACGATGGCAGGATTGGAAACGATGACCGTCTTGCCGCGTTGCGCCGTGTCTTATTCCCGGTCGATGAATGAAAAGCGACGAATCTCAGCCTGAGCTGGGTAGTAAGCGAGATAGCATCATGGATGACGCCAGATGCACGTTTCGCGATCGAAGCCAGCATTGAGTAACGAGAGTACCGAAGAGAAAATAAATAAAACAGAAAAAGTGACCGGGCACCAAGCAACGTGTACACATGCAAGAGGCTTTCTCGCCATGCTGTATCGTATCCCCGGCTCGGGTTCTCAACATTTCATGCGTTGGTGTCATCCCGGGAACGTGAAGCGAGTGGCAGCCTCGCAACCATGGTTTTACGACAACATTCATATCCTATCTTATCATTGCAGTCAACTTGCTGTAATAGCACACACGTCCCTTGCACCATGCCTTGCCATGCGCTACACCCCCCAACGAAAATGGACACCTAGATGCCTGGGGCCTGTGTCATTGCATCGCCTTACGGCAAACACACATCGATGCATCTCCGAGAGCGGCTAATGACATCAAATAAAATAATAAAATATGTGAAATGTGACGAAGCTACAAGGAAACGACACATGCCCGCGTCCACTGTCGCATGTCACATCCGATCCCCACAGCACAATCGTACAACACAGGAGTCCGTCCGCCTCCGCTCTGCTCAAGCGACACTTCAAGCGACACATCGTACGCGTTCGAGATGGCGTGTCTAGCCTTATCAGGGACCCCAAACATCGGATCGTCTTGACTGGGATGACGAATGTAAGAAGAGCACGTCCAAACGCAGGCGAGGGTCAAGGTCGATCAGAGCTTCGATGGATTCCTCCAAGTCGGCCGACGTTTCTGTCCATGAGGCATTTCATGTCGGGTTCGGGCGCAATCGGAAATAAAGAAACGAGATACGTGTCAAATTTAGTCCCTAAAACTCCGTGTGAATGGATGCATACCTCCACGAACGCAGCGAGACCCTCCTGGAAGAAAGGACTATGAGTCAGAAATTCGAATTGCCAAGAAAAGCGTAATGCGCCGTATTTTGACATGGCTCAAATTATCCCCGTACCTTGCCGCGGTGCACAGCACTTGAGCACAGCACGCCAAGGCAAACAAAGGGCGATCAAACAAGGAAATCAAAAGATGAGACCACTTGCCTTGACGTTTTCCCCGTTGTATAATCGTTTACTCACGAGGCTTAGTGAGTGGGTCCGGACTGCCTCTTCAAAGTGGTGTTTCTGCGCGAGCATAAGACCCTCTTTCGTGCTCTGCACGGAATCCGGCGAATTCAACGTGATTTGGCGTGCGACATCGAGTGCGGTCGATAACACGTTTGATCGTTCAACGACGGCGTTCACGCTGAGACACAGAAATGAGCGTGAGTTGTGATCATCAAGAAAGAAGCCCGCCATTGCACAAAAATCATACGCGGTGATAGTGTGTGAACGCGAGGACGGACTCACAATCGAAACCTATCTCTGGCTTGGACAGCGCTGACGGGGTTTCCCAAAAGTAGCATCTCAGAAGCGAGCTACATATCAAAACGGAACCACACATTCTTTCTCAGTATGCGGTGACCCAAAGCGGGGTGGATTGCCCTTGAATGTGCATCATACCTGATGACCCGCCGCCTTGGCTAACCTGGGAATCACTGCGGAAAGAAGATATGTCCTCGTCAGCGCTTATCCGTTCCTATTCATAACACCAATGACGTTGAGAAACCGGCCAACGGAGGTCGGACGTGAAAGTCCAGATGACGGCACCAGCACCATCGAGCGCCAAACATAGAAAAAAAAGACGCCGAAAAGGCCGAACCCGACAAAGGACACGGACACATACCCCCTTGTACTGCCAAAACACCACGCTTCACCTCGGGAAGCGCAAACACGGCATCCTCGCTTGCTATGACCACGTCACAATTGAGGACAAGTTCCACGCCGCCTCCGTAGGCTGATCCGTTGACCGCAGCAATGATCGGTTTATACGACGTGTGGCGACGAGAAATAGCCGCGAAGCCGTGCAGGGACGAGGCGACAGATTCTTGTTCGGTAATTCGTCCTTGCATTTGGTCCTGTTGCCATCTAGGGGAAAAAAGTGTACACGTTGACAGGAAAGGTTTTTTTGGTATGAGAATATGGAATGGAATGAGCTTGGTGGCGTTTAATGTGATGCTTACTTACACGTTCAGGTCGGCCCCCGCGCAAAAGGCGCGACCTTGACCAGTGATAACAACAACCCTTGATTGCACCCGTGACTGACAGGCAAGAGAATGTTAGGTGGGGACGTACCAGAGACGTGGTTCCTCGTCAAACCAGCGCAAGACCGACGTGAGATCGCTGTCGAGTTGACGAGAGACTGCGTTGAGGCGATCAGGACGGTTCAAAGTCAAGAGAAGAACGTGTTCCAGGGGAAAGTCGACCTTGAGCTGGTCTGAATGAGGAGGTACCAGTGAAGATAAATTCATGGTCGAGGTCGCAAGTACTGTTGGAGTCGGACATCGAGCGATGTGTTGCCCGTGCTTTTCCAAGATAGGAAAGTCATTCACACACCCTATAGCTGGTGGAATCATGCGAAAAAGCGCTTCGCTCTGGCCAAGTCACCTCCAGAAACACTTGATTCAATACACGCAAACTTCAGTGAGACAGGACCACCAGTGGAAACGCTCGGCTAACAGCAGGACTTGAAGCTTGAAAAACATTGCCAGACCGTCTTGTCAACCAATACACACGTGTCGAGAGCGGCATCACTAAATAGAGATTATGTGATGGTTTTTCTGGTCCTAAGACCAGCTTTTGGTCACATTGTCCAGAATATCAGCTAGCGAGACGCTGTCCTGAAACTGTTCCGTAATCAAGCGACCCGCCGCGACCCGTCGATGCCAGTGTTACCAAGAGCGCACCAAATGGCTGTCGAAGACGCGCAACGAGCCGTCGGGCTCGCGTTTCCTCGTCCATTGATGGCATACGAACGGAAACAGGGTATGACGGAAATTGAGGTTCAGCGAACGATGACGCATCGTCGTCGATTTCCTCGTCATCAATCTCTTCAACGTCTGTGAGTGGGGAGGGGGGCGACGCAACGTCGTCCTCTATCAGCGCACCGCCGTGTATATCTTCGCGTTCCAGGACAGTCTCCAACCACGGGTGAATCAAATACAATGTCTTCATCCGAGATAGATCTTGTCTCGTCTTGATTTCTACCATCCCAAAGGCAACAGCGTCTGCGCGATAAACACGGCCTGAACGCGTCCGATAAGGTGCAAGAGGTGGGAGTTGGAAAGCGATGCATGGAAGTTTCATCTGACTCTGCAGCAGCCGAGTGGTCTCAGACGGTTTCCAGGCTGGGTTTACAGAAGAGGGAACACAACCCCTCGAACGTTGTCGAACAACGAGCGCCTTGTTTGGACAGAAGAAACGAAACAATTACCCGGACTTGCGCGCGAGTACCCTTGTGGTTGTCAGATATCTCTCCTTCTTGAGCCAGGCTCGTGAAACGTCCGAGCGTCGCGTAGCAAGCTCCGCCTGTGGCATGCGCTCCAGAACGAGTGGGCCCACTCCCACGGGCCCTCCGTGTCTGGCGAGTCGTACCACCCCGTTCAGACCACGTCTTCTCGCGATCCGACCTCGCGGATACGGTTAGCGTCCCATGGATATGTGTGTGTGTCCGCGCACATACGGTGAGTGCGCGTTGGCAAACGACGCCGACCTGCCACATTATGCCACGTCGGAGTCCTTTTCTCAGACTGCACATGCACACCTTACATATCGGGATCGGACGTTGGATGATCAGCAGTGTAGTTGCTGTTCTGGCAATTTTGAATTTTTTGTGTCAAATTTCCTTCTTTTTTTCTCTTGGATTTTTGTCTCAAAGCGCGTCAACGATGACGTCGGCGATACGTGATTCTCGTATCCGTATTCCCCAACCTGGGATATTATTATTATTGATCAGACTCCGAGATGAAGAGGCGATAAACAAGCATCATGAGACACCGGACGCAATGACAAAATGTGACGGACTTGATTTACTGTGTACGGCGGAAGTTCAAAGTATGAAATCATCGGACCGGAGGGAGGATGAAAAAAGTGTGTGGATATTGTGTTAGGTGACAGTGGGGTGATATTACAATGCAGGCCCTCTCGGCATGTGTGTGTGAGTCTATGATATAGTACTCCCGCCCCTCCACTCCGACAAACCTGCATGACAACATGATTATACCCCGCAGCGCTCCACACGACGCCGACATGTAAAACAAGTAAAGGAGAAGTGACGCGTGACGGACTCTGATCGTACAACTGCGGAGATGAGATGTCCATGGATGGAAGTACTCTTGTAGCAAAAAGAGACCTCTCGACTAGCGTGCGCATATGCACGTGGTGTATGCGTATGGTGATACAATGTGCGAGACAACAGATGCGATCGACGATAAATTGAGTTGACAACATGGAGGAAAGGAACATCTAGGACGATGTGCGCGTTAGACGTTTTGAAGATATGTGGCATGCCTGAACACGACGACTTACGAGCAGTAGGGGAATAAATAGTGTGAAATGGTGACAATGAAATGCTCAACGGAAGGGGCAGCTGGGTGAATGAGCGCCGCGCCAACCGCAATGGCAGCACTGGGGTGCGTTCGCGTTGACCAGGGTGGTCGAGTCATCATGACCATGGCACGTCGTGACGGGGATGGAGGACGCGTGAGGGGTGGAATGGCACGGGGGCGGCATCGATTCAAAGGCACAGGAAGTAGCAGTGGTGGAGTGCATCGTATGAGTAGTGGCGGTGGTGCTCGAGCGAGGACGAGATGCAGTGATGATGGAGAGGAAGAAGGGGGAAGAGAAGGACGCTTTTATGTATTTCCAAAAAGGCAGCTGGCCGGGGAGAAGTTCCGTTATCGGAATGTGGACAGAAAGCCATGAAATTCCGACGGGGAGGAAAAAAGACAGGATGCGTGTTGTGGCGTCAGTGATGGCGGGTGAAAGGCACCTGACCCAAAAGTGATGAATACCGAAAAAGGAAAGAGGGCAGAAGGACCCCTTGGCGGTCACATCGCTCGAAGGTGGTCTGGCAGAAGAAAACAGCCTCAATCAGGTCAATTCTGGGCGCTATTTCCAGTCACGACCCACGATAGCCTTTCGAGGGCACATCTACCCACATCTACGGCAGCATCCCAGCCCTCGGCTCACTCTTGTCCTTTCCATCCAGATAACGTACGGCACCAGATGTATCTACCTCAAACAGGAAATGTTGCCGACACGCTCTCTCTCAGCGATCGGCACGAGCTTGGCTGTGTTGAACCATGTTGAACTCAGATTCACTGCACCGTTGATTCAGCCCACATCCACGGATCCAATTTCGTCGCCCATCCCCCCCTTCCACACTCACACACACCCCCCTCCACGTACACACCTCTTTCATTTCCCTCCCTCCACAACGTGTTCGGCACCTCCCACCTTTGTCCTTCATTGTCCGCAGCGGCACCGCCTCGTCTCCACCAAGCTTTTGCTATTCATCTTACGTCTGGACTCGTTCCTTGTAACTAATCACACCATCACCGCTACGTCAATACCCCCGAGAGAGAAAAAAATGCATTGTCTCTTTTTGTGACACGACCCCCCACCACACGCGCACGATCCAATATACCCCGAACCTCCCACTTCTCGTCATTATTATGCTTACGCTTCGCGTCCGTCACCCGTCAGATCAGATTTCATGTTCATGAGACGTGCGCCAAAATGAAGTAAAGAAGCTAGAAAAAAACACGGCAGAGAGACAATGTCCAGGAACACAGCACCATGCCAAGAGAGAGACCTGTGTGTATCGCACAAACATCGCAAAAAATTACAGTTTTGATTCGAATCCTGGTTGCCTGTGCCCGTCACACCTAAATTGCGACGCTGCGGGGCAACTCGACCCCCCGTCCCACACCGAAAAGGCATAGAAGGAGAGGAAGGGGGAGAGAGGGAAAAAGTCATCGCCATCGCCATGATGCGCCATGGACGTTGGGTCCCTGGGGCTATGGAGACGCATCGCACATGCCACTCTTGCTCGAAACGTGCCCAGTCGGTGTTTTCTGTCGCCGGTGTCAGCCCTTTCAAGCTCAAGCTTTAGCTCTGAGATGACAAGGCGATGCCGGGGGTCGTCACCGTGATACGCTCTCCTGTTTAGACGCCTTTTTGCTAGATCGACCACTTGGTCAGTTGTTTCGATAGTGCAACCCCATATGATTGTGATTACGATTATGATAACGCTCCCCGCACAAACTGTCATCCGCATAAAGGACGTTGGGGAGACGCCACTTGCAGGCCAAGTGGCAAATGGACGAAACCTACGAGATAGGATTAGGAAAGCAAAGAGCAGACAACAAACAGACAGATCTGGTTCCTAAATCTCATCCTCTCCCTGCGAGAACCAACTCTTGCGCGGCAATCACACCACGCATGCATGGTTAGATCGACGCAGCTGGGCTGGGCTCTTGCTAAGGCCTCCCCCCGGCCGAAGCACGGATATGACACAAACCGCGCCTCTGATCGCACTTGGGATCGGAATGTCAGCTTCTTTTGACTACTTATTTGGAATGGCGAAAAAAAAAGCAAAAAAACAAGGTTCCGAGACGGTCGGGGTGCCTGCGCTTCTCCCATGCACGATGTAGGTCATGCAATGGCCGTAATGCGTTTAAATCGTCCTTCTTCCCATCTCCTTTGTTCATTAATCCTAGAATAACAGGCGCGAAAAAGGAAAAAAAAAAAAAAACAGCGTCTACTCGGCCTATCACTGGTACAAGACATGATGTAAAAGAACAGATAAAGATACGAACGAACGAACAAGTGCGGAAAAGAAATCGAGGGAGAAAAGAAGAGACCACCGTCATACCTGTGGCCAAGTCACATCGTATCGCCTCACATCATGCCATGGCCAATTCACCGTGTTCCATCAATTTCACACCGCCGTCCCCTTTCTCTTCGGCATGTCAGCGTACCATTCCGGCATCTCGTTTGCCTTGGGTATCGCCTTCCGACGCAACTCCTTGATCGCCCTTTCTTCTTCCTCCGCATCGCATCGCCGTTGCTCCTCTTTCAGCCTCTGCATATCCTCTTCCTTACGTTTCACCATCTCATCAAACTTCTCTCTCTCCTTGGCGCGTTGTTCCGTGTAGGAGAAGAAGGGCACAACGGGCACGCTCGGAACGATACCTTCAGGCCTGTGAAATGTGAACGAGGCCTGGCGCGATGTCCGGTGTGCCGTCTTCCCTGGCTCGCTCACCGCCAGCCTCTCTTCTGCATTGCGCGCCTCCAGCCTTGCATCTACTCGGAACGTAAATCCAACCGGCTTCGTCAGCTGTGCCACAGACAACGTGGCATTCTGGTTCATTAGTGGAAAAGAAGGTACAGCATGGTGAGAGGGCAAGGCGCGTCAAATGATCAATATAACAGTCAGCGCACTTAGGATAATTATTCCGTTAATGGACTTCACGTACCTGCTTCTTCTCTATCAAGGGTAAATCAGCGGTCGAGGTTAGCCCAGAGCGTTGACGCGCATGAGAGGATTCTATAGCGTTCTCGTGCCTTGCCCTCTTATCGTGGCGCAGACGTGTGCCTCCTGAAACCTCACTCGGTGAAGACTTGGATAAAAAGCTCGCGGCTTTGCGTTGCCGTTCATCACGTTTGCCTTTACCCTTGTTCATCCTTTCATGTACCTGACGCGAACGCGACAAGTATGGGAAAGCGTCCAATGTTGGTCCCTTGCATTCAGAAGATGATGTGAGTTTGGGTTTGTACTTGGTGCGTGCGCTTGGCAAGGTTGCCTTGGAAGAAACTGGGCGCTGCGCGCTGTCAGTTTCAGGGTGCGTAATAGATTGACCCTCATGCATATGGGTCGCCCCGGCTGGACAGGGTTGGCCTTGGGAAACTGCCTCAAACGAGGATCCGCGCTCAAAATTGGCATCCGCAAATATTGTTTTCCCCCTTTTTCGCTGGTGGAATTCTTCTGGTTGATCTGCGTCCATACTAACGCGCTTCTTCGCCGGCCGCATGGGTGACATGGCATGGGGCTTGCCATGCTGTAGAGTATATGCGGGGGAGTCGAGTGGCTGTTTGTGCGGTGATATTTCAGATAGCCTGAATGGCTCGCCGCGGTCACTGGAGGTTTCATTAATACACTGGGGTGGGAGTGAGAGAGATGCATCAGCAGCTGGCGGCCGGGGTTCGATGCGTGCATCTGCCACTCTAAAAGCATCGTTGGACGTTTCTGTGAAAGAATTTTCAGGACAAGGTTTGGAAAGTCTAAGGAGCAGCCGTTCGCGTAGGTCAACAAGGTTTGTGCGACAATCACGTCAGCATCGGATTTCGAGGCACCAATGAACAGAAAACCATCCGCAAGGCACAGGAATCAGTTCCGATGGCCAACATGAAACGCATCAGCAGACGTACCCAATTGAGGATATCAGTTTTTGACTGTATGACACGAGGCGTTCTGCCAGTCCACTGGTACTGGGGTACGTAATTTGGGTCTGTTCGGGCTTTGAGTCGATATCGCCACTAATACAAGCGGGCGGAACTAGCTCCTTTTCGGCAGCAATATATTGCGGCGAGATGGGTTGGCGAGCTGCGGAAGGACATGCTAGATGTGCTTCCTGAACACGGGAAGGTTTGCCCTTTGCTTTCTTCGCCACATGGGTTTTTGGCAAGGTCGTACGCTTGAAGATACCTCCTGCCGCAACGGTCTTTCAGCTGATAAGTATGTAGCCGGAGGAAGCTGATTACAATTGCTGACTCACAGGCTTTGTACTCGTCCTCGGATTTCGCTTCGACTTTGGCGGAGCAGGCACAGCAACATCTATCGCTTCAGCGGGACAGCTATCACCGGTAGCGATAACGACGTTTTTGTCAGCTGGTGGTTCATCATCCTGGCAAGTGTCTTTCTCCTCTGGAATGGGGGCTAAAGGGACCTCGGACGGAGGGTGGCTGTCGAGCGCGTTACTCCCCATTTTCGGATTAACGTGTGAGGAAGAGCTATCCTCTCCAGATACCATCACATGCATCTGCACGTGGGTCGGTGACTCATCGGCCTGGCCAAGAGTCCCTATCTCGGTACGTAGTTGCTGAAAGCGCTCCGAGGACACCAAGGGACTCTCCAACTGCCGGTGTATCGATTTGACGCGTGACGGTGTTTTTCTGCGATTTTCAAGACTTGTATGTCCGAGGGTGAGTGTACGTTGGATGACGGATGGCTTAGCTGATGCGGACGGCACTTGGGTAGGCGTGGGGGATCGAGAGCGGTGTGGTGAGGGTGACGCCACATGGACCCTTGGAGTGAGTTCGCCGAGCGTAAGGGGTGGTCCGCGGGGATGGGTGAGCGTTACAGGAGCAAAGCTGATGTCGTCGTCGACGGCATTGCACAGCAGGTCGAATCCGCTGGTGTGGTCAGCGAGGAGCAAGTCCGCGGGTGCGTCGTTAGATGGGATTTGGAATGAAATGCTCGACTCTGAGAGATCTGGTAAGTGGTCGAGCGTAATGTCGGTAATCAGGTCTTGATCCATGTCGTCGCGGGCCAACCTTGCGCGTCCGTGTTCAACATTTTGCGGGACCGTGGGAACAACACCGACGCGTCCCACTCACGTGATCCATGCCATCCTCCAAGTTCAACTTCAATGTCTCCAAATGCGTTGACCAAGGTTCGTTTCCTGTCGTTTCTCGCAACCCTGCCAAAGTGAGAATCGTATCTTTGGTCGTGAATTGCCTACTCTTGACGGTTGATATTATTGGTATCATCATGTGAAGACACCCTACATCTACAACCCAACATATCGCCATGTATACTCATGTATACTTATGTGATTAATCTGCTATCTAATCTGCGCTCAACTCCCGTCCTCACTCTAACCTTGTCCATCCCATATGTCCACTACCGTGCTAGGTCTCAATGACCCCTGTGTGTTAGCTCACACACGCTTTCTCAATACCGAGGACCATCCGAAATCCACACGCGTTCTTCGGAGGGGAACGTCCCTGTCAAGTAAGCTCAACGTTTCGCTCACGGTTCCATAGATGTTAACACTTCGACCTGTCTTGTGTCCACAACTCTATCCAGTTTTACACCACGACACATAATCCATGGGATTGTTGAGGTAATGCTGATAACACGTTCATATTGACATTCAATGTCGTTTTGACAGTTTTTTTCCCGCTCCACATCTATCCATGTTCAACCTTTCACGTCTTGAATCCCCTCAAACTCGAGGGGTCTCCGCATCGCGACTGATTGCATCTCTGAACCACTGTCTTGGGTCGCCGTGAACGCGGACTCTCATGATCAGCGGCGGCACTGATGTAGATGCTTTCCGTCCATCATGTCCAGCGAAAGCCCCGCTTGCCCTCAAACGTTCGGCTGCCGAGCCTCGTCTTGGTCCTCCCACACGTCCTATTCTCCTTTCTTGAGCATCCCATGCATCAGTAGCCAACTTTGGCCTTTTTACCTCCGATCATCCATCTTTCCCCACCTTTCCCCGCTTCCCCACACCTTCTGCATACACGTCTGGCGTGTGCATGCTGGTATTCAGCGTCGAGATACGTTTCAGTGTTCTCTCCGCCGACTGGACGATACACGTTCCTACACCGTGTTCTTCTCTCCATCGATCGTCCCGCATCTTCCTCCCACATCGCTTCTCAATGCCATAATGATGCAATACGGCCGCTGCGTGCTTCATGACACAATTCTACCCGCAACGGGGGCCTTGTGTCTTGTGGAAGTTTTGAACCACATTTCATTCATACTCAGTCATAGGGATGATGTGCACCGGTGACCGGTTACCAATCCACCATCCAATATGAATCATTCACACCCATCCCAGCCGTGCAAACGTCAGCGTTCATTCTTTCCGTTGAACCTCACGTTCAAAACGTGGTGTTCAGCCCAGAGAAGCGTCGACGTGATAGTGTCATAGGACCACGATCGTTCAGGATACCACTAGATCTCCCTTTCCCCTCTCTTCTTCCGCCGTCTTCTTTCTCCGACCAAATCGTCCCATCCCGTTTTTTTTTTTTCAGATTTTCCCGCCCTGGATTGGACCCGCGTTGTTGGTTCTTTTCTGGCATTAATTACTTCTCTCCCCCCTAAATACTAGTGCACTCTTCTTACACACCTTCCGAATTTGCTTATATTTGTGTCATCCAGGCACCGAGATGCGATTCGACTTCTCCAGCGTTTTCCCAAGCGTACATACCCTGCCTGCCGTGTGTACGTGACCATCAGGGTACCCTTGTTCTATTCAGGCCTGGTCCGTCTCCCCCCACTTTACCGTCTACAGTAAGCACTCTCATTTTCCGTTGTAGCCACGTTCCGAATACCCCAACCTTGTTCTATACCAAATTCGAAACATCGACACGCCGACGAGTGCATTTTCCATTTTTCCCTCGTTCGCCTGAGAGCAAAGCGACCGCTAAGAATATGATTCGCGCTGTGTCAATTGAATTCGCTGCGTTTTTAGACGTGTCCGCGCCCCGACTCATCCGAACTCGTCAGGGTACGTTCTTCCTTTGTTCACAGACCGGCTTCATTGAATAGCAGGGAGTGGGTTCTTTGGGCCGTTCGTTCAGGAGAAAATGCTCGTTCCTCCGTTCTGCCCCTGGCCTTACCCTGTGACTTTTCTGCCATTTTCTTTTCCAAGGATAGCCACAGTCGACAAACTTTGTGTACTCGGCTCGTGCCGACATGGCAGTCGAAACGCCAATAGAGGAGACGGGGGACGGGCAGGATCACGTCAGCGTTGCCCCCTCGGCCACTTGCTGGCAATCCATCGCTCCACTCCCGTCATTGCTCCACTTGGATCATGTCATCCCCGGGCCCGCATCGATCTTAAACTCAGCGCAAAATGAAGCGCATGGCCGTGCTTTGTCGTCCAGCGTCATGTCTGTCGGTTTTGGGAGGGAAGGGGAAGGGGGTTCTCATGACGTCGGACCTGCGCGTCCATCCGGTTTCGCTGACTTGTGCGTGGGCAACGCTGACGGCTCAGCGCCGAGCGCCGGGCGGAGGTATTCGGCCGAAACGAACAAACCGATTCGGGTTCCGTTAATCGTTGCTAGTATCCGATAGTCCAGACCAGACTACCTGTGCTTCATTTCGGTGAGGTTGACATTACGATACGGTACGGGAGCCATACGCGAGCACGGTGGGAAATGGACTCAGCGTACGCAGTCCTCTGAATGTGGCGTAGTACGCGCATGTGACCTCCTCACTGCCCAGCGTCGAAAGGCATGCTCATGCTCATGCTCACGTCTGTTGCCTTGGCAAGTGGTCCGAGGACGGGACGCGTATCATTGTGATACTAATCCGGATGCAGTGTCGCCGCGGAACGCTTACGCTTGAGAAATGGCATCACGATCTGAATTGATCCAGGTTCTAGACACGAGACACGGGTCCCGACGTCTGCGAGAGAGTGGCCATGAGGAGGGGCTCGGTCAAACCCCGAAGGCCCGATGGGTCCGAAACCGTTATCTCAATCGCTCGCCCTGTCTCAGACGATGGTCTCACCCTTTGGAGAACCGCAGACCACGTCGTGAATCTAATGCAAGACGGAGCGCGCACATCTACCTTGTGCGGCGTTGTCTCGTCGACAAAGGTACGCCATCAGTGATCACGACGTGTCAGCGCATATCATCTTCAGGAGCCTTCCCTTCCTGACGCTCGGCGCACCTTGTCCGAATTGGATCATTCCCTGCAGCGTGTTCCATATTGATGCATCATGCATCATGATGATGGCAATAAAGTTTTGGGGTATGCAAGTCAGTGTATATACATATTGCATAGTATAGCGTACGTGAGAGCGAACTCGGACTCCGGCGATGCGGCCTCGAGCAAGACCGGCCGCATCTATCTCAGTGTCTGATCGATCAGTACGGATTCATCTTTGCTTTTCCCTAGAGATCCCAATGCACGCCTTGTTTTGCGTTAACCTTGTTATCGTTCGTAGAAGCCACGCCCGATTTAGAACGCGTCTTGGGGTTGCTGCACATTCAAATCCCCCCTTTCCAATACGTTCGTCACCTGATGGCGTTTTTGACCGGATGGGGGTAAATGAATTAGGCACGGGGGGACCTTCACACCCCACCCCTTGGCCCGAACTTTGTCCCGTGGCCAAAACAAAGGTCTTCTTCTCGTACACACATGTTCGCTTCCACAAAAATCAAATCCAAAAAGTTTCTCCGGGGTGAAGTGAAAAGCCGCGTGAAGACGCCGCGACGGTGAAGCGAGCAAGTTCCTCGGAGGGAGGGGGAGGTCAGTCAACACAGATCTGACTTGATCAATGGCCCGACACTGATTAGAAGAAGAATTGGGTGACAACGAATTACACGAAAAAGCACCGCCCTAAACTATTCCCTCACCCCTCAAAGCCTCACCCCTCACCCCATTCCCCTTTTTCCGTATTCACGCACCGTGGATCAAGAACATGCGTTGGGTGAGATTGCGGGGAAGGGGGGGAGTGGGAGTCAGCAGACCACATCACATGCGTTCCAAGGGATACATGTCGGCCCCACTGACAAATACCTGAATGTTCCTCAGTGCCTGCCGTTCCTGTTCCGTCAAAGTGACTGGATCGTGTGGGAGGAAGGACGTCGATAAGACTGCCTGGGAGGAAACGCGGTTTTCATTTGCAAATTCGGCGAGCGTCGAACTCAGTTTAGACGCGAGGATGGGGAGATAACCGCGTTCGGTATTCGTGTGGCCACCTAGGGGTATCGGCAATTCGCGCGGGCGCATAGTCAATGAGTCATACGGTACCGCGAGTGACAGTGTCAGCATGTGTCCCAGCGCCACAGAAGCAGGGGAAAAGGCAAGTAGGAGAGGAAGTAAAGGGAATAACGTTCTCGAAAGAGGAGACACTCACAAAGGACAACGTATCTCCCTGTTGCGAGTGCTGCCAAGACGTCATGCTACACCCCAGACAGGTCAGTACAGATATTTTTCGCGTGATAGTATCGTCAACATGACGTGGCAAGGTAGTCACAAGGTACTGACGAATGCCCGAACCACATGCATGACGCAGGGAGACAGTAGAGGAATCAAAAAGGACTTACATGGGCCATTTCCCCAGTAAAATAGACGTCCGCATCGACGCCAGCAAGTACAGAACCACCAGACCCCGCACAGACCGCAACCGTTCGTACCTCGCGTGGCACCACCGGTCGTCCAACGTCGACTTTGCGCCCAGATACGGTAAGAGACATGCAGTCCAAAGTCAATGGGAGGGAACGGGAGCAAAGAACACGCGGGCAGATCGCCATCCGGGATCAAACGACGGAACCATTGCCAAGGTACGCATAAAAAGGGGTCGTGCATGCACACCACGTCATCGAAAGATGTTTAAAGGATCAGGTATGCCCGCTTACCGTACGGGAGACGGAGGTGCTTCTTGATCCTCCCGACAAGCTCCTCGATCGATATCGGATCTCGGAGGGTGAGCAGCCTGCCAAGTCCGCCTTCGTCGCCTTTGGGTTCTCCGAGAAGCGAGACGTTCACGGAACCTAGTGTACTGTTGTCTTCGGGATTTCCAGCGCAACGCGCGAGCCAGTCGTTAATACCACCGTGCACGCTATCGAGAGCCGTGTGTGGCGAGTACACTGACACGCCCGCTGCTGCTAGGCGAAGAAGGGACGCTTGAAGTGAATTCGAGAGCGTAAGAGACGGAAGGGGTTTGAAGATGGTAGGGTGGTACGACACGACAAGTGCTACCGAGGGTTCCAACGCTTCTTGCAGAACAGCGGAGGTCAAGCTGGACGAACAAGACAATCATGAAGACATTCACGGACGTGGCAAGCGTAGATGGTAGTCTCACTCGATCGTTAATAGAACCCGGTTGGCATTCGGACGCAAAACAGGCGACTCTGATGGACCATCAGAAAGATCGCGCAGAAGCCTATCGGATGCGTTCTGTACCTAGCAAGAGGCCTACCTGTTGCAGTTGGTGTCTGAGCCACGCATCGCATGAAGATATCGAAACGACCTACGTTGTCCCATTTTTCGGCAAGTCTGAGTGGCGCGATTCCCTCCATGGCCTTGAGAACATACCTTTGTACTAGATGCGAGTGCGCCATGCCAGTGTCGGTCAAGCAATGCGATCAGCGAGGCGTAGTTGTAGATGAGTCACGTGATAATATGAGAGCCACGTTTGTCGCGCAACTGCAGCCATCAAGAACAAGGACAAGACGAGATGGTCAGTGCTGAATCTTTTGCTTTGTCTCATCTTCACGACGACACAGGTCGTGTTGGCAGCCTCGATATGTACCAAGGGCGGCAAAGGTACGACTCAAACCTGTTTTTTATGCGACGACGCTCAACCTTTGCATACAGCCGTGCTCTCGCGTCAATTCCACCCGATGACGCGAACAAGAATCGATTCCCTCCTCGCCTCGTTCCCAAAACTCATCCCCGCCAACAGCCAACACACCTCTGTCGAAACTGCCGAAGTCCGTTATGTCTATCAACCGCTCGAGGATCTCTACATTCTCCTCATCACCAACAAAGCGTCCAACATCCTCCAGGACATCGATACATTGCATTTATTCGCCCGCGTGGTCTCGGATCTGTGCAAGAGCGTCGAGGAACGCGAGATTCAGAGACAGTCGTTTGAGTTGTTGGGCGCTTTTGACGAGATCGTCAGTTTAGGTTATCGGGAACACGTTAATCTAATGCAGGTCCGGAGCGTGCTCGAGATGGAGTCGCACGAGGAGAAAATTCAAGAGATTATTGCACGGGTAAGCATCCAAGACGAGGGGGGGAAATGCTGACATGTCCCGCCTGAACTACAGAACAAAGAAGCCGAAGCAAAAGAAGAACTCAAACGTCGTGCCCGTCAACTCGAGATGCAACGCAGAGAACAACAGAAGCGCGCTGCGGCCATGGGTGGTGGTGTTGGGGGCGGTTCCTACCTCGGCGGTGGTGCGACTGGCTATGCGTCTGCGCCGCGGTACGAGGCGCCTGATGCGCCAACTGCGCGCACGGCATCGCCTGCGCCAGCTACAGCATCTCGCCCGCCTCATTTCAAGACTGGCGGTATGAAGCTCGGGAGCAAGAAAACAAAACAAGCGGAACTGCTAGATGCACTCGGGAGTGAGGTCCTTACCGTCGAAGACATGTCCGCCCCACCCACACCCATCTCTGTCGAGCCACCGACTCAGACTCAAAAGGATTCCCGGGGCAGTCTTCCGTCTGTAACACCAGAAAGGCAAGTCCAAGTTATATCTCCCATGCTTGATCCTCATTTATATCCGTAGCGTACACGTCGTCATCAAGGAAAATGTTTCGGTCTCGCTCCTACGCGAAGGCGGCATTAAATCTATGCAGCTCGCAGGCGATATGAGCCTCCAGGTCTCCGACCCGTCCAACGCACACATCAAACTCGCCCTTGCACCGTTTCCGACTGACTTTGGGTCTGACCTCCAATTCAAGCAACACCCCAACGTCGCCAAGTTCACTCCGAACCAAGAGAAAGTCATCGCGCTCAAGGATTCCTCGAGGGCGTTCCAAGTCGGTCAAGCACTCGTCGTGCTCAAGTGGCGCTATGCAGGCCAGGACGAAAGCTACGTCCCTCTATCGAGTAAGTACCCCGCTTTCTTTCCCCTCTCGAACACACGTAGGTCGATGCCGTTGCTGACACTGATCAATTTCTCTCTTTTCCTTTGTCGCAAACAGTTAACTGCTGGCCATCCCCCTCCAACGACGGCACGTGCGACGTCAACATTGAATACGAACTCGAGCACGACCACCTTACGCTCTACGACGTCACTATCTCTATTCCCCTCCCCACAGGGTCCTACCCGACCGTCGCCTCCAACTCCTCCAACTGGTCGCTCAACGCCTCCACGCATGCCCTTGACTGGTCCATCCCCCAGATCTCGGCTGACGAACGTTCGGGTGCGCTCGAGTTTAGTGTGGGCGGGGACGATGCCGGGGAGTTCTTCCCTGTCAAGGTTGCCTTTGTCGCAGAGGGCAGTTTGGCTGGGATCGGGTTGGCCAAGGTGACGAGGATGAATGGGGGCGACGAGGTGGTGTTTTCGTCGGATGCGGTGGTGACTGTGGACGAGTATGTCGTGCTGTGACTTCAAATATTCATACGCGGTCGTGTCATGTCGTCGGTTGGTGCGTTGTCATTATCAGCGGACTCTTGTATGGAAGACCTGAGGCTTTCCCCCCGGATGCGTGATACATTTATAGTCACGTTCTTGATACTACGCAAGTGTTGTATGTATAAGCTACCTAGATGGGTTGTCGTCAAGTCCGGGAAAATTGTCCAAGCTGAGCACTGGGTACTGAACGTTGGACGCCGCCGACATTGGGGATTAGGATGTACGGCGTTATTCAAGATGGCCGTGTCAGAGTCTGGGCCAACTTCGAGACTGCTGCTCAGCCCTCAGGGCCTCATCCTCTAATCATTGGTCTGACTGATCAAATTCAGCATCCTCCGCACAAAGGTATGCTTCGGTGTCGGTGAGCGCCATTCCATATTTTTAATGTCATACACGAAGGGATGCAAGTGCGGTCGACACTGGAAACTGGAAACTTGCGCGTGCGCAGTGAATCGTTTGAGGTTGTAGATCTCAACGGCCTTGCGCGCGCACAGCGAGTGGATAGCCGCCAATATATGGAAATCAGATCAAGAATCATGAGTTCAGATGGAGCACAAACTACACGGTTGAACAATGACGATACAGACACGCAGAATGTGACGTCGGTGGGACGGCGAGTAGACTACTTCTACTTTGACTTCTCAGGCTTCCGTGAGTATGGGGATCATGATGTGGCCATGTACACACAGATGAGACAGAACGAATCACGTGATAGGGACCCAGGTATCTTCCATCAACCGTCCTCGACTCCTCTGTTCGAAGTCGGCCGAGCGGCATTCATCATGGAGCTCGGTGCGCTGAAATACAAACTCGCGCCCTACGGTAAAGCCATGCTTGGGAACGGTGCTTATGTAAGCTCAAGAACACATCCATTCATCGACCGTCCTAAACGCCGAACAGAGTATTGTGTATAGGGCAACTGAAGGGGGGTCTGGTAGACCTGCAGCCCTCAAGAAATCGCGTGTGTCCAGAACAGTGCATCGGCCCATTCTCCGCCACGAGGCTCGTATACTACAACACCTACGAAGTCATCCCGCTATACCCGCTGTATATGGGTACGGTCAATTGGAACATTTCGAATACTTGGCTATGGAGCATTTGGGACCGAGTGTAGCAGAGCAGCAGAAAGATGGCGCCGCTGTGATGGTGAGGACCGTCATTCAACTCTTGGATCAATCAGTGCGTAGAATGTACATGTTGTCCTGATGCAATACTGATCAATGCAACATTTCTAGCTCGGAGCTCTGCAACACATCCACTCGCTCGGCATCATACATCGGGACATCAAACCTGAAAATATCCTTTGCACACTTGACGATCCAGCGATGGTCAAACTCATCGACTTTGGTATCTCTAAACCCTTTTCGTCTCACCGTCAGAGTAAATATGATCCACTCAAGGATCGTCGACACATCATGGGATCTCTCTATTGGGCTAGTTTGAATTCACACAATGGCGAAGGTCAGCGTGCATCCTGTCACTTCCTCATTCGATTTACGACATCGCAGACCTTGCTCCGCGCGATGACCTCGAGTCCTTGGCCCTCATCGCCCTCTTCCTTCTTCGCGGAAACCTCCCTTGGAAACCCCGCCCTCACCTGGAGTCTCGGTTACATTCACAAGAGGTCATTCGGATCTTGAAATCAGCGTGCTCTGGCCCAGCTTTATCTGCTGGTTTTCCCAACGTGTTTGGCGAGCTGCTGACTTACAGTCGCTCCTTGACATACGACCAGCTTCCAGACTATGATGCACTCAGGGCCTCGTTTGCGGATCTGGCAAACGAATTGGGCTACTCCAATAAAGGACCACTCGACTGGACACCTTGTTACCCTCATGCTACCACCCTGGCTCTAGAAGAACCCGAGGTTTCAATCCCCGACGAGGACGAGGATGAGGACGAAAGCGGTGACTGCGACGATGATCTTGGTGAGGACAGCTACTTTGGCTGGGACATTGACATCTGGGACCGCCAAGGGGAACGAGACAAAGACTTGACCTTACCTGCAGAGCAGGAGGCTGAGCTCGATGAAATCACCCCAGTGATTGGAGAAGTTGAAGAAAGTTGAGTAGTGCTAGGTTTAGCGATCAAAGCGTGGAAATGTCCTGGAATTTGCTTCGTTTCTAGTAAATTCCTGGACTGCATTCTTAGTGTACTAGTACGCACAGTTTTCAGATGGCTAACTTACAGGACCCGGCTTGCTGTAATGCGGCAGTCCTCAAATATGATGTGGATAGTCTCATGACCAGACTACGCCACGAGATCACCCAAGAAAGAGGCTTCTGACTTTCCGGTTACTATATCATTAGTCGAGTGTGGCCGGTATAAGAGATAAGGACTATATATTGCTCAATACCCACGAATCGTCCTGCTCCCCGCAACTGCTTAACGATGAGCAAGGTCTCCACCAAACTTGAACACCTCAAGGTTGGTGATCTTATCTTCGCGGAGATTATCATCAACCCAACAGACATTGCCGATATGTCGTCGAAGAGTGCCACAACGAGCAAGTGAGTCGATATCATGCAAGAGAGATTAGAATTACTTGATGCTTTGTCACCAGGGCCAAGCGAGGAAAACCAGTTAGACGCATTTGCCTCGTATTGGTGCCCGGCAAGACCAGCGTCCAAGTGACTTATGTCGCAACGTTTAACGAGAGCACCACTTTGCCCTCCACGTTGGACAAGGCAATGTGGTATCCCTTTATGCCTGCGACGAAAGAGGGATCATTGGAGCCACTCCCGGCAATGAGCAACGGGAAGGCACAGTGGGCTTCACTTCGAAGCAAGCAGACGATCGCCAAGGACCCGGTAAGTTTTGCTTGATGTGATCCAAGCTCAACCATGCTAGCGCTGACGAAACAAAGGTCGATAAGCTTTCTGACAGTGTTCCTGCCACGACGGTCAATCTCATCAAAGCGAAAATGAAAGCCTGATCCTAGTACTATGGCTCATGTGGGCATTGACATTTGACGACATGCGTGCCTGGAAACTTACTCTGGCAGCAGGTTTGGCTTGCACGGAAAGGTGCAGTGACTTGAGAGGTCTACAAAGGACGTTGAGCCATGTGCAATGCAATTTCAATACGAACGAGAATCATGTCCTCATCTAATACGCTGCCTGCTGTTTCCGTCATTTATTTTCGACAACTCACTTTTGAAGTTCCTAGCAATACATGATGGCGGTTGACTTTTGTGATTGTGTCCTGAGACAGTGTAACACTAAGTCTGGTTGATAGCGTCCGTGCAAGCCTGAGTGCATTGAAGGTGTCAGTGAGCCTTGAATTCGATGTCTTTCAGCAAGTTCAAGTTTGGACCCGAAGTTGTCTAATCGTGGAGAGTATATATGTGGTTATCCTTGGTTACCCTTGGTTACACAGCTGGCTAAAGTGCGAATGGGTTGCATCAGAATTACAAGGCAGTGGCGCAATACCGACACACCATCGACGACAACGGTCATTTCTGCTACTCTAGTTCCACCCTCGTCCTGGACACCTCCGTTCTACTGGGTTCCACCTGTCAGGGAATTCCCTGGTATCGATAGCGCCCTCGTATTGGAGAATGAGATCTTTGCAATCCATGTTATCATCGTAAATTGTCGCCGCTCAGAGTCACCGGCAGATGATTTGTCAGTACTATAGTACAAGCTCCTATCAGACAACTTGAAGAATCTTTCTTGGAGCTTGGTCTTCGTTGGAACAGATGAAGATTGGCTCGAGAGAATCGCAAAGGAACATATCGGCAAGATATTTACAAGGTATGGCACGTTCGTCGATCCAGGGATCGTCTTTCACGACTCCGAGGCCGATCCGGCGGCTAAAGAATCCATGGGAGTTGAGCAGTGATTCCTTTTGTAAAAGCTAGCCAGCTTGCATGAGTAAGAGACGCGACGGTCCATAACATGCAGTATATTGCATGGGGAAGATTTTTTATCTTAACAGAAGGTTACCGGTAAGTCTTGAAGATCGGTTTCAATATGGTCGTAGATACTAACTAGCTCTTATGCAACGCAACGACAAAAAGTCGGGCATTGGTACAGTCGATATCGTGACATGCATTGTATTCTGAGTATCGTGTGCATAATCTAGCTAGATTTTCAAACTGTCGGCAGGTCCGGGCGGGCGCTGACAGCGGAGAAAGAGATCGTGAAAAAAGATCGTGAAAACTGAACGAGCGTCCACTGAAAGCAAGGGAGAGCTAAAGCAACGAGAGCAAAAGAAGTGGGAAGAAAATGGAGAAATAAAACAGCACTGGCATCATTCTCCCTTTTCACCCTCATTCACGCTTCTCAATATCATGGCACTGTGTCGCCGCTGGCCGGGAAGCATCGTCGACGGTGACAACCACCTCCCGCTGCTCCCTCCCAAACTCCCTTGACTCGCCCTCTTCGCCCTCTTGTCGGTAGGCAGCAACAATGGCGACGTCCATGTGCTCAACACGGACGCCCGCTTTCCAGTTGTGTTCACGTTGATGCCCATCTCGTCTACCCCATCCGCACTAAGGTGACTGACGTCTGTCTGCGGGACACGATCTTGGCCGTTTCCTTTCCCGTTTCCGTTTCCGTTTGTGTTCCCGTTCCCATTCTTGGCCAGATTAGGTCGTGTACCTCCAAGAGGACGGAAGAACCGCGCGGCGATGGTCGCAGCGCGCTTTACATGTCCCTGTCCTCCATTTCCATTCGGCACCTCTCCCTTGCCTTTGCCTTCGCCCGTTCCCGTACCGGTACCCTTCGCCGCCGCGGCATGGACACCCACCGGCACCGCACCGCCCATCCCTACCATTCTTTGAAACGTAACGAGGGTCATGAACGCATCATTGCCCGCATTGTGCAGCACACACGGCAGCCCGATCCCAAATGAGTGCAAGAGCGAGCCGAGACTGAGCAATGATTCTGGTACACGGGCTCTGCCCGACTTGCGATCCACCATCGAGCCACGTTCGCCCGTGACGAAAAGGGTGCGTTCGAAATAAGCAATGTCGAGAACGAGGATGTTGCTTGGGAGTTCTGGGAGTTCCATTCAAGTTGGTTGGGTTCGTCGCGTTGGAGATGGTCATGGGCCCGTCATCCCAAATGGAGAACATAGTCAAAGAAGATAGGTCCCATCAGGTGAGTCGAACAGAAACACGCGGCGACGCGCACACATGATAAAACGACGTACTTATCTTCATGTCTTCGAGACGCTGCATAAGTGCCTGAACACCATGCCCGACGAGCACGACGTTATTGGCAACCGTGTCAGAGTCTGGGCTAACGAGGCCACTGCTCAGGGGTATCAATACAACACATACGTAAACATGAATTCAAGACGCACCTCAGGACAGATTGGATGATGCGTGGCATTTTCGCTTTCGGTATCACCTGACTTTCTCCAAACTAGAGTTTCATTTCGGCCATTTTTTAATTGGCAATGTAAAATTTCAAAATGTTAATGAAGGCAAGGATGTCAGTCAAGAATGTTACGCACGGCATACTACCGTTTTCAACCCCGCAGCCCGCAACCCGAAGGAAAATACAAGTGCGCATCAATGAAGCCCTCTTTGGGCATGGTAGGACCAAAAAGGCGCAGATAAAACGCACCTGCCACGACAAGCTTGGCGACGTCTTGTTCATCACACCTGCATATTCAGCCACGATGTAATGTCCCTTGCTGGGCCGACTCAGCGCCTAATGTTTCGCTAAAGTCATAACGCAGAAAAATGCGCACCGGTAATTCGTACTCGGGACAGGTGGCCATGCACCCACCCTGTAAAGTCTCCGCCATCAGCGCTGCACGTGTTGGATATGTCGAGGACGTACGCTTGGAGATGACTCGATCGGATAGCTGCATATCCCCATTCGGTGTACGACCGATCGTGCCTTTCGAGGCATTCAAAATCGATTGCTAAAAATGTCTTGTCACGTGTTGCCCAGAGTTCTCGGATAGCGTTCGGGTCACCACCACGAACGCGGGTTTTGAGCGCAGCGAGGGCAACGGCGGGGAGTGCCGAGTGGAGCTTCTTGTAGGTAGGCCAATCGTTGACATGGCGAAGGTGTCGTTGGGAGGTCTCAAAAGGCTTGACGAGGAGTATGTTGTCTACTTGGGGAAGCGCCTCTCCAAATCTGCAGGCGGGCAGAAATGAGCGCCGAAAAGATGTGGCACAGGAAGGGCGTAAAGACACGCACCGCATCTTAATCATCTTGAGGAAGGAAGTGATGGAGTTCATGCGCGTCACGATGTGTGCACGACCAGTACGTGCATCTGTGACGGTAATCACGGGCCAAGAGAAGGCAAGGAATTGTTCAAATGACTCAAAGAATTGACCCCACGTCCGATCGTGCCTGCGATGGTCGAAAGATGTGTCAGCGAAACATCAGTAAGGAGCGGATTGCGGGTCATACCATGGGACGCCATGATGTTGGAAGTAGCCTATGTAGCCTGAGTAGACCTGGAAGGCGATGCCCGTCAGTATCATGCTTGGATCAGAGCATCGGAAGGACACACAGATTGAAGATCATACACCCAGCCCTGGGGATTGACGAGGTGAAAGTCAGACATGGCCGCGAGGTGGAGGAGACCTCTGGGATGATTCTAGGTAGCTGAGAAGCGTAACGGAAGATGGGGGAAGGGTGGAAAAACAGGCAAGAGCGTTTCGCCAGGAGAAACAAGGAATGGCGCTAGCAATTGAAGGGATTTTATAATTTAAACTTTGGTGAGGCGACCTATCCGTAATGTGCACGTGTGAGCACACAATACAATAATTACGGCTCAGGAAACGAACGCGGTGTCTCTCGTACGCGTCGGAATGAAGGCGCCACCATCACTGAGGAGATTATTATCATCATCCATTCGGAGCATACATACTCTTTAAGTGTATGCCAACGGGTTGGCAGGAAACGTCACGGCGAAGCCGAATAATTTATGTCAAGGGCGAACACAACGTCGCGGAGTCCCATGTCTTGCGCGCGACGGGCTGAAAAATATCACCTCCGTGCGACGTTTCTCCGCTGTTAAATCCTGTTAATTCACGCCAATGTTCATAGCCCGGCTGGAGAGTGGGATGCACGCCCACCCAAGTAAGGTTTCTGCCGACCTCATCGGCGCTTTCCCAAGTTGCATTGCGTTTGCAGAATAAGTACAACAGTTCATATGTCTAGGGTTTGGGATAGTTGACTATTGCAAGACAATAACTGAAAAAAGTAAATGTGGTTAGCTCGGAAAAATAACATGGGAAAAAGAAGATCAGAGACTTGAATGGGTCCCCGAAGGAACAACGCCCAAAGTGCAAGCACGTCACGTTTGCAATCGACTGCATCCCGTACGAGAAACACGATTAGAAGCTGAAGGGCATACCTTGTTAGCTCCGGAACAGGGCACGGCTAAAGATTAGGCCAGATCTTCCCGTGGACAATTGGAGAACATTCAAACGTAAACTGTTCTACGAGAACGCGATTCAGTAAGCGGCTCAAGTTGTGACAACAAAACAAAGGGTCAGGGAAAGAATTCGCGTTCTTCTCATCGCCTGCTGAGCAGACCATCGAAGTGAGCTGAGTATTACGAAGAACTTTCATCACGCAAAAGAACGAGCAAAGATACAAACATACCTTTGTCGAATAAGCACTGCGGGAAACAAGTTGCTTCATCCTTTTTGACTGAACTAACGATGCCTGCCCTCAACACGTCCCAGCCACCAAGCCAACAACTATACAGCACCACTTTCCACGCTCACGAAGCCTCCCACTCGAATCGTAACACCTTCACCGACGCCGACAAGATGCAGATCTTCGTCAAGACCCTCACAGGGAAGACGATCACCCTCGAGGTGGAGTCTTCCGACACCATCGACAACGTAAAGGCAAAAATCCAAGACAAGGAAGGGTAAATATCCGTTTCACAATCGCCAATCTCCCCGATGACCATCACGCGCGCACACAGTATCCCGCCGGACCAACAACGTCTCATCTTTGCCGGTAAACAACTCGAGGACGGCCGTACCCTTAGCGACTACAATATCCAAAAAGAATCTACCCTTCACCTCGTCCTCCGGTGCGTTACGTATTATACCTTGTGGTTCAGGTGCATTAAGACGATGTCTAGTCTCCGTGGCGGCATCATCGAGCCCTCGCTCAAGGTCCTTGCAGCAAAGTACAACTGTGACAAGCAAATCTGCCGAAAGTGCTACGCACGTCTCCCACCACGTGCAACCAACTGCCGCAAGCGCGGTTGTGGTCACTCTTCACAGCTCCGTCCGTATGTACACCTTACTCTTTCTTGATCGTACCCGTGCTCAGGCCTCGCGACAACAGTAAGAAGAAGTTGAAGTAGTCCACTCACCGTCTCGCCGCATGTGCCGTCATTCTGCGTGGAGATATGAAGTATCTAAAACGACCGGGTACCTGTACCGTCGTATCCAGGCAATGTACAGCCATGTAGTTTTTACTACACCTGGTCGTTATACAACTCATGATTCTTTCATCTGCTTTCCGTGAATTGGCAGATCCAATACTCCTTCGTCCATCCACTCGTCCTGGACATCCTTTCCAAGAGTGAACAATCCCAACCGCGCGATGATCAGATTTAACGCGTGCAGTGAAGTTCAACTTCCGTTCCTGTGATATAAACTCCTATTCCTCTCTCACTCTACCATGAACATTGTTAGACGCCTAGACTTTGGTCCACAAATCCACCACCACAATGTCCGACTCTCAGATCAAAAGGCCTTCCTGAATGGCATCTCTTTGCCCTAAGACGGGCGTCAAGAACTCTTGAACCAGTTTTCACAGGGGTAATCTTTTTCTCAAAGAGCAGCTGGCACCCTGAATACATTGACTTCGGCGACTGTTTCCCGGACTTTGGCTTGCTCTGAGCTGGACGTCCGTTCGAGGCGTGTATTGAGTATCGTAGATGGCAGCGCTCGCCCTGGCGCAAACACATGGACGCGATTCAACCTCTATCTTGTCGTGTATCTCAAGCGGCACATGTTGATCATCCCAAACAGGTTCCAGGTTGTCATCCAAACATGCCCTCGACTCGGAGGGAGTGTTAGGCATCGGCAAGGGGCAACCTCGTCCATCCGTGTAAATGATGTGGTGTAGATGTGCATACGCCATGACCAGGTCGATGGGTCCCCAGTTCTCCAAGTCGGCTTTCCCCTTACTAGCGATGCAGAGACTCGATTCACCTCGCAGTTTCCTGTTTACACTGGCACTGGCAGTAAACGCCGACGTTAATTTGAACGTCACCGTGTCCCATTCACGCAATGGTACGATCTGTTCCCTTCTCGAACCACACGGCCGGGCCGTTTTTCCTTGCCACTTCCAGCAAATCGCCAGCGTTTGCTTACTCGAATACTTTTTCAGCGTCAGGTGTGTTCCCATACCACGTCATGCACTTGCCTACACGTGTCACCATGCCGTGCTTGATGACCCGACGTACCTGCTCGACGAGGTTCACATGCACCGTCCGATACATGCACTTGTGGACAAATGAATGATGCTCAGGTTGTCCAGCTTGTATGGCAGGGCATCATCTCGCATTGTCCCATCCATACTCTGTATACGCCGAAATGACACCTGGTAAAGGCAGTCAAGGGGTGTGCACAAACATAAAGCATTAAATCAACGGAGTTCACACAGAGGGGGCGAGCATCACTTGGCGTCATGAAAATGAATGAATTGACAAAAAGAAACACCCAAACTAGTGTCATGATTACAATCCCATACCAGCCTTTATTATCGTGTCAAGAACAGGGTCAATGTAATGGGATATCGGAGACGACACGTTGGGTCCAAGCGTCCAGGAGAGAAGAAGGTCCAATCACAAAGTACGTGCTATGATAGGTAATCATCCTAGTGTAAAATGTCACCAAACACCGAGGCCAGCAACCAAAGAAGAAAGTGGTATACGAGATAAAACTTCATTAGAGCCTAGGCAAAAGGAACGCTTGCCCGGTCCTTGGCTTTTGGAGTCTAGAAGACCATGACGGCACCAGCAACTACCGAGAGAACGAGAGCGGCAGCAGGGACGACACCTGCCAACTTGAAAGAAGAAGCACCAGACGAATTGAAGGTCGAGGGAGTAGAAGTCGCTGCAGTATTTGTTCCCGTTCCTGTTCCTGTAGCCGACACAGACGCAGACACGGGAGATGATATGCTTGTGGCAGTCACCGAAGGAGTGGAGGAGCTCATCGAGCTGACATGACAGTCAGTACAATATACCCACTTGCCAAGTACGATTACTCACGATGCTGAGGAAGTAGAGGATGTGGACGAGGTGGACGAGGCAGTGGCCGAAGACGTGGTCGCACCACCAATGGCAAAAGTGCCGGACTGAGAGTAGACAACGTTGACGTTGCTATGAAAATTATGTCGGATCAATCTCAAGCCGACGATCCAAATAAGGAAAACCGTACTTCGGAGCAAAGACCGAGAGCGTGTAACCACCCCTTTTGAAAATCGTCGGTCAGCCGTCACAACTCCAACGCAAGGAATAAATAACGTACATCACTGGAACTTGAGGAAGTTGAATAGTCAGTTGTCCATTGGCAGTTGGCACATTGTTCGCAATAGCAAAGGTGTCGTGGAAAGCCGTGTTGACCAACTCGACGGAGATAGAGGTAGGATCCGTGGTTAAGGCCGTCCACGAGAATGACACGGTACCTCCCGTCGTCCAACCATCGGGGGTACTGACGGTGATAGTAGCAGCCACGAAGGGGAGAGCGAGCAAGAGAGCACTAGAGCACAATGCTGAGGCCAACCACAGGGAGCGAAAACACGTTGAACGTACCTGAGCTTGGCGAACATGTTGAAATCGTAAGCAAAAGACGAGCACGAGGGCCAAGGGAGGGAAGGACGAGGAAGGGAACCTGGGAGAGTCGGAAGAAAAGAGAGTGGACGGCTTTTTATGCTCGGGCAGTCTGGATACGAACCTGAAATTCCCACGCCGCATTTGGTGCGATGCCGGCATGCGAGTCTGCTTCGCGACTTTTTCTCAGACTAGCGACGCATCGTTACCGAAGAGTTCAATGTCCACCCAGTTTCATCACAAACCGTACTGAACCGTACGTATTCTACTAACAGAGTCCCTGAAGATGAGCCCCTGCCCGAGACCAATATAGCAAAACGGCCTAATAGATCTGCGTGGGAACAATGTCATCCACCATGCGAACACGTACGAGCGACGACAGACAGACGTACCTCGTCAAAAGGTCGTGTGTCATTGAAACAGCTCTCCCAGACTTCATTCACCGCACGTGCCGCCGTCGCTTCGTCTGGACAGCTCGGGTTCGCGCGAACTGACAGTATTGCCCTCCGACGGACACACGTCTGTGTGCCGCATCACGGATCAAGGGGTAGAAAAGGAGGTGTCAAAGACGGATATAGCGAGCATGGGAGACGCTACCTGGTGTTGTTTGGTGAATGACACGTGTCCCCGGCCGAGCTCACGCATGTACCTGCAGTCCCCGCTCAGACTGTTTGCGCGGATCTTTGTCGCGCAAATCCGTGTCAACGACGAACACGAGTATATATAAAAACATGTTTGCGGACTCACTTCGCTACAAGCGTGATGCCGCAAGTTGTGCCAGTCAACGTTAAACTTGCAGTGATCATACATGTGGACGAGCTCGTGTGTCAGGGTATCCTCCATCTGGCGCTTGCTGCTGAGATGGTTTTGGCATAGTACGATCCCACCCGCCGGATGGAACCCTCCAGAGCGCGTAAGATCGCACGGGGCACACATAATATTCCCAGGTGGCACAGTGCAGCCGGAAAGACGAATATGCTTGAGCATAAACACCACCGACGGACCTAGGTGGGGGTGGGTTGCATTGAGTCGTATCCACGAGCGAAGTGGACACCGATTCGCAGGCAAACGACATGAGCGCGAACACGAGGACACGGCGAGAAAGACGGACTGTAATTCATCAACTCGGTCTTCCATTTTTCGCAACGAACGTGTTGCTGGTCCTCATAGCCACGTTGGCGTTCTTCAGGAGTGATGCCAATGCCAGTCAGTACGGCGGCCTTTTTGAGCCACCTCTGAAACGCGGTCGAGTTGCCCGAGTCCGCGGATGTGGAAGAAGAGGAGGAGTTGCGTTCCATTGCTGGACCTTTGCAGTGGACAACGCACTCAAATAGGAAAATGGCGACTTGTTGATTCACCCCCTCTCTACGATATCCCATCCATGCGACACCCTCCACAACACATCCGCTACATACCGACTAAACGTGCTCCCCTCTGTCCCCACGACGCCCCACGCCCCACCTATTACCAACGCATCCACCATCGGAGCTAAATACCCCACCAGCCGCACACCATCATACCCATTCCGCAGTCCCTCGAGGTGCGCCGTCTCTGCTTTAAAGGACTCCAGAGTAAACGTGCATGGAAACGCACGTATCAACGGCGCGAGTACCGGGTCATCGAGACCATCCGGTGCATCGGTCGCGATGAACAGAGGCACGTTGAGACGACGGAGGCCGGGCATCGTGTGAAGTGGGCTGCGGCAGGAAAGTTTGGGTGAGAAGGTCTCGGGAAGAGGAGGGAGCGGCGAATGGGGTACCCGCAGACTGGGCACATCTGCGGGTATCTCCGGTGGCCTTGTCATTTCGCCCATATCGCCATCTTCGTCCTCGCCATCTGCGCCTATCTTCGACGAAATGCGTCTCTCGAGCTCAAACGCCATCTGCGTGTCCACTCCCAGGACGTCCCGAACCAGTTTCCACCAAATGACCCTCACACTCTCCCGCGCCCCCTTTTGAAAACGACCATCTCCCACACGCACATGCGCGCCCACATACGTTCCCCCAAGCGTCCCCCTGATCTGCGCGGCGGCAAAGGTCAATACCGCATTCGCAAACACCATATGCCGCCTCCTTTCTCCCCGTACCCGTCGGTTCTCTGCCTTGCGGAGCCGGAGCCGCGAGGAACCAAACAGGGTTCCTAGTTGGATGAGTCGTTGAGGTGCAGCTGCGAGCGTGTCGATGTGTATCGTGTGGAGGTACTTATCACCCTCCCGCACGGGCGCAGGCGTATCCACGAACTGGTACTGGTATGGCTCCGTGTCGGGGAGTAGGAGCGTCTCATTACGACGGACACCCAACATTTCTTCTATCCACTCTGCCGTCCCATTTGACACCCGAACGACCCCTTGTTGGGCCTCGAGCGGTTGCAGATCCACCAGCCACGCCCATGGGATGAACGTATATGTCATGTAATCCACGCACTCGTCCGGTTGTGGGATATTTTCTGGGATATGCGCACAATGGCCTCGTCCTTGCCGTTTATCACTAAGCCGGAGCATCCGGGCGAGTGTGCTCGACCGGACGTAGCGGAGGGTCTTGGGACCTAAACGTGCGGGTGGGACGAGGAGAGTACGGTTGAGGAGGTATGCGAGCGTGAGGGCGTTTTCCAGGGCGATGCGTTGGTTGTGAAGGCCGCTGTGGGGGAGGTAGGCGAGGTAGGTGGTGGCGGGGTCAGTGCGGAGAGCGTTGGGGCGTGCGTCGGATTCGTCGAGGGAGTCGAGGGAGATGTTGAATTGGTGTGATGCATTCGGCAAATGATATGGCGCGTGCGGCGCGTCATGCCCTTCCGATTTGGTGTGCTGGGACGCGTTGACTGTATAAGACCGAATCAGTGAGGCTGGGAGAATACGCACACCCAGGATGAGATATCTGTACCTCATCTTGAATAGCCAATATGCACACGTGAAGCAGGCGAGCGCACTGCACGCCAGGAGTGCAACGAGCACAGCCAGACGACGTGTGCGGCGGTACGGTACATGAAGGTGCACGCGCGAGGATGGCTCTGAGGAATGGCTCAGGTTGGAGCCAGCACGGGAAGCACGCGGTGGACGCATGCGGTATGCGCCTTTTTCCTCTGATACAGAAGGCGACTGGAAAGCATACCGCGACGTAGACATCATGGACAACGAATGTGGAATGGCCCGGGCCAGTGGCACGGTCAAGTATTTGTTTGCATCTGTTGAATTCCAAAGGCTTTGGTGGTCCTGTCGTGCCATATCAAGGCGGCCAAGAATGCCCGTTTTGTCGTGGTGAGGATCAATATCAATGTCCGAGACGTCCGCTCCGACCCCTAAGGTATAAATTTTTTCAAGCTGGAACATCGGATGGTCTCACTTTCGTATCCGATCATCATCGGGATTATCGATAACTGATAACCAATTCTGTCGAATCGGGCGGAGCATGGACTGAGACGAATACCATGACATTGTCCTGCTCAGTGCAGTTTCTTATCTGAGGATGCTATGCTCCGAGACTCGCTGCGTACGGATCATCAATCACGGGAATGACATCTTTACGAGCAGCATCCATATTGGTATTGTTGGAGAAGGCGCTCAGCCGAGAAGCACGCACGTTTGCGGTCCAATTGTCGGTTCTACGTTTGATGGTGTGTTCTATCTGGGCATTCAGGCCTCAGGGGGTGGAGTGCGGTGTACAGGACTCGTACTTGATCGTGAACATTTGCAGGTCTTTTTTGACGATCATGTGGACCCGTAGATTGATCATCTTACAGGGGGGATTGGTCAAGGTGAGATGCTATTTTGAGCAGCCCCCAATTGACCATTTGTACCGTATGCATTGCAGAGGCTGTCACTCATCGTTCAATCCAGGAGCGGTTCACTACGCCACCCTGTATGCGCGTAGTTTGATCGACCGTGGTCGTTGGGGCCAACGGTGTCATGTCAACCATCATTATAATTATCTTGTCAAGTGACCATCTATGATATACTTAAGGGGAAACAACATCAGGTTGGCGTGGGTATGTCTTGCGAACCTTTTTCCTTGTGCTCGACTTACATTCACCATGGTTTTGGAATGTGCGACACTGATTCGGAGGAATATTCACTCGGTACTGAGTCCGTTTTTGTGGCCAAGTAAGTATACATTTCATTCACTTCATCTGCCTTGGCAATCCTCCCCCTCAAAGTCCGCAGAAGCTGATCGTTTCCACTTTTTTTTCGGCAAAGCAGCTCAAATGAACACCCCTCAACGACGCCCCCACATTAGCATGGAAGCAAATAGAAAGTAAATTTTGACAGCGCATGTGCTATATCATGAATAACCTAACCAAGTGTAGATGCGATTTCATTGATTCGGCTAGCGAGACTGTGCAGAAAGTGCGGCGGTGCCACTGCCGCCCAGCCTTCAATCCAAAGGGTGTGGCCTGACGTGTCTACCCCGCGCCTGCCAAACTCCGTCGCGTCGCTCCCAAAGGTAGCGAAATTAATTCTTACACCAACCTGAAATGCATAGGCGGCGAAGAAATTGCAGGCTACGCCGTGTTTTGTATCCGTGGCCCACTGATTCCAGCTTTCAGGAGGTTTATCGAAATGAATACATTCCCCTCAATTCTATCACATACCCACTTTCGTTATCTGCAGGTGCAGAGTCATTTCGCAATCGGGGTTCGTGTTAGATGATCAGTACTTCAGTTGTACGGTTCCCCCTCCCTTTGTTGTTTATATGCTCAGGCATTCTGCAGTGATCATAGTCGAAGCGAAGACGATCCAGCTCGAGTTTTGCAATTTCGGGTGAAACTCTTTGGGAATGTATGGTTCCAAGAAACGCATGGCAGGCAAAGGCAGGTAGGTCTAAAAACAAATGACCCTTTTACTCGGGTTCCTATACGATCAAGCGTCGGTTGACTGTCCAAGGTTCGTTTACTCCAGTCTGCTCTCTGCCTCTAGTTCCAGATTGAGAATGTCTGGGTCATTTCAGTCGTACTAGAGATGGAGAATACCAGAACGCAAACGATGCGAGAAAATATATTTCCAGCCCCGCTCACCCTCACCAACATTTTAGTCTATACTTTGTCCAGTGTTTGATGACGCATTTAGCCACTTCTTAGCGGTCATCAAAACAAGCGCAGAGACTGATAGTAGATCATTTGGGCTTACAAGAGAGACACGATCGTGCTGCTTGGTCGTTCAAACCTTGGTGCGGTTTTACTCTTCCGGTTTGTAAATATGTAGATTAATATTCCAATCTATATGCAGATGGACTGATCGAACTGGCCACAGAGATTCAGCATGGGAGTCAGTTAAACATCGCTACAAGGGGGTTCAGGAACGAGGAAGGCGGGAACAACATCATTGTGACATTGACACATTGACATTGGGATGTTTTCCTCGGCAAGTGACTTTTTTTTTCCTTTGCCCTTTGTCATGCTGATTGAGTCACCAGGGACATTTCAAGTCGTCGGTATACCTCACATTTTACCACCGCCTCATGTAACTCGGTATTTTCCAATATCAGTCCCTTCAGGCTCTCTTTGAATCCTTTCTCAAGACTGCACTACCATGAAGTAGCGTGATGGTGTCGAGTACGCTTGGGTACGTTCAACCCTTGTTGATAGTCTTGGCCGTATGCATTGAATATCCAGCCACACAAGGGTGACAGTACTCGGCTGAGTATACAATGACAGTATTTGGTTGTTCAGATCCCATGGCACTGTGTTTCTTTCCCGTTCGTTCAATATGGAATCCCGCCATCATATACATTTCAGCCGGGTCCAGTTTGCAAGCGATGATGGTCTCCCACCTCTGAGTAATAGTGTCTCGCTCCCTCGAAATCCACATTCACTCGTTACTCGCAGCTCATGGCAGGAGGAGATCGACGCACGACCGAATCGACGCACTACCTGAGAGACAAGATATCCCCGGCGTATTTGGTGCGCTCTCCAGACCTAGGCAAGTTTACGAACGCGAAAGGATGTCCGAGGCGAAACTAGCACGGTCCTGCTCTGCCGATTGACTGTTCACGACATGCATTATGTGATGTGATGAGCAATCCCGCACGGAAGCCCACACTTGTCTTTCATAGCTATCCACGATGACCGCCTTACTCGACATATTGAATAATCTGATGATATGCCTTCCCTTTGTGAATTGATGTACGTAACATCCCTCGGACTTCTTGCTCCAAGTCGAGTAAGCTGACTAGTTTCTTCCACAACCATGTCGAATATAACAGCCCTAGCAACCTTTACTCTGCTAGCACAAAGAAAACAAGTCATGGACTGGCATCTGCAGCCGGTTCACCCATTTGGAGGGAGAGTTACGAAGAAGCTAATACACTGATTATCACTGCCCAACCTCCACCAATTCGGCTGGTGCCAGATCAGATTCGTTACGAGATACCTAACAATCGCGTCAAAAACCCCCGCCGCATAATGATCATGTATGATCGAGAAAGTGCGCACACGGAGCTGTGAGGAGCACCACAACCACGTTTGCGGCAGTTGATGGAGGCGCGCGGAGTAACTTTCGGTAGATTTGTTCGTTGCAGTTGTGCTTTGAGTTTGTCCGATGGCAGGAGCGTCAGACTTGGCGTAGCGACACCGTTCGTGCGAAACATGTCTGCGAGACAGTTGCTTCGAGGAACACCTCGTAGCGTCCACAGCGGTGGAGACCATCTTGAATGTGTAGACGAACGAGGGAACCCAGGGTGTGATCACCAGGCATTGGGTTATATGGGTCACCTCGACTTGAGGTATCTCATGGTCTCCAGACGGGTTCGCATACAACAAAATGGTTAGCTTCCGCTAAGCTTTTCCGATTCCACAGTTGACCGATAACCTTCGGTCTCGAGGTTCATCTCCATCTCAACCGCAATCCAGATATGCTTCAATGAAGACGAGGTTAGGCGGCCGACCTGCCTGAACTCCACTTCTGTGGTGTGACGCTTAACCAACGCATATTTAAAATAGCGACTCAATGAATTACAATCCATCCTCTGGCCATGGCAGTAATTACCGAGAATACAGCCCCATCACTCGAACTTGCACACTTTTCAAGCACCGCAAAACAACTGGTATGCCGTGTACGTCGATCCCAAAATCAAACCTAGAGCGAACATGTCACGCAGTCTACGTCAACACCCCAGGGCAATTGCGAGCTAAATCACGTACCAATGGAGGAGATCTCCCCTAGAAAGCCGCCACGGGTGTTTCGCTGAAAAAGCATACGTGAGTGCTACGCAGTACGACAGCTTGTGCCACGACGCACCTTGGCCGCATCCCCAGAGGTGTAGCCAATCGTATACAACACACGAGTGAATGTCCAGAATGCACACGCGCTCGCCGCAAGGACAGGGTACTTCACCCCTGACACCAGTGTCCTGTTGTACCAGTCAGATCCTAATCACTTCATTGAGACGGGGGTGTACGTGATAAGGATAGCGGGCATATGCTCCAGGGTGTTTTGGTGTGCGCGTTGGGCACAATTGAAGAGGTGAGCTTCGCGCGATGCTTGCGCCTCTGCTTTCTCTGCGTATACTACGAATTCCCAGTGGTTGTCAGGTGTCGGGAGTAACACCGGGGAGAGAGAGGAGGGGCATACGTTGCGGATATTTGATGCCCGAGCTGCTGCGGTACCGATTCACTACTATGGTCTGCCAGCCCATGAGCCATACGACCGAGACGAGCGCTCCCGCGACGTAACGGTAGCTGGATGAATAGCGGTGAGATGCAATAGAGGTGATGAAAGACGAGTCACCGACTGACCCTTCAGGAAGCAAAATTTGCGTAGACATTGTAGGAGTTGCGTGAAAATGCTATTGATGGATTAGGGAGGGGATGTGAGAGTGTTCTTATACTGATTGATCGGCCGCATGCCGCTCCGTGACGCAAGCGCTGACGCGTCGACACGGACTCTTTGTCATTTCGCTCTCAGGCCTCAGGGCCAACTCCTGTAAAGTTGCTAATCATGACTTGTTGGTGAGACTCGTTACTAGGCTTCAACACAGCTACCATCCAGTGAGCGCCGAGTAATTCTGGCCAGGCGTTGGAACTTGAGGTGGTTACAGCGGCGGTAGAAGAAAAAGACGAGCAGTGTAGGAGATGATCGATGAAAGTGGAAGTCCGAAGCTTGTTAACGATCGGGCATCGTGCTGCGCAAGTTACTCGTAACTTCGCTGCTCCCACGATTCACCTAGTCTGGGACCCAGCCTATGAGGCAAACCGTTGATTCACCGTTTTGGCAGAGGCGTGTTTCTGATCAACATTCCGGTGTACAATTACGTACATGAAATACATCAGAATAATGGTGGTTGTTTCAACGACCCTCCGATTGTCGTGCTCTAGTAACTCCACTTGTAAAAGTCCAGATCAACATTGAATACATGTAATGCGTTACCATACAGTTCCACCCTCCGGGAGAGTCAACACGGTTCTGAGATCGAAACAAATGCAGCGAAAAAAGCCACGTAAGAGATCGCGAAGGCACGTAAACGATACAGACATATAACGAAAGAATATGATGAGACAGATAAATACAAACATATGAATCATTTAAACTGAGGCTCGATGATTGACACACGCTTGAGGTTTTCTGAGGACGAGGGGTCGTCGGCCCCAAATTCGACCGTTTTCTCAACGGTAATTTCGAGCTGGTTCAAGGATCGGGCTTGAGTATATCTAGATCAAAGAGCGACTGATCCGATACCATACCTTGGTAGGTGTAGGGTGCTCGTTGCGTGTCTAAATAAACGGTAGGATTAAACCGCACGGTAATGACGCGGATCGACTCACCGATAACTTTCCCGTCGTTCTCCGTGGCATACTAGAGAATCGGGGGAACCCTGCAGGGAATTCCGCAGAGGCACCACGTTGTCGTTGGTATTGAAGGTGTTTACGTGTATTCAGCCTGGTTGGTGGCTGTGGGTGGCACGCTACGATATGACGAGCAAGTTCGAGACTCACGTGGCAAGCAACGAGTTTGCATACACTGTAGAAACGTCATCAGCAATGGAACAGAGATCAAAACGAGAAAAATATCCGCGTACACTTGCTAATGAAAAAATGCAGTCCCATGAAAACGAGATTGTTAGGCATTGTGAGCCACTTGGACGATGGTCAGAACGTCGAGAAAATCGGGCCAGTCGGTACTCACACAAATCATAGACACAATTGTCGCAGCACTTGGGAAAATATTTGAGCGAGGCGGAGGACCACATAATTAGTAATTCACCTTGTTAACAGATTGGTCTCAAAGGTATACAGAACCACTGCACCGATGACGCGATCTAAGCTGCAGCACATTAGCATCAGTAGTCAAGCTCTCCGAGGGTCACGAATACTTACCTCGTCGACGCCCTCTTGTCGTTCTGGAGGGTCTGGAGCGAATGAGTCAAGAATCCCGTGACCAGAATGTCTACAAGGCATGACATCGCCAGGCCGAGAGTAAATACCCACTATCATGAGGATGAACTGTAAGATCCGGACAATCAATACATGCCATCCAAGCTTACTCGGAATTCTGCCTTAAATGCCGTAAAAGTTTTCTTGTGGATCCTAGCATGTTGTATTCAGCCTAGACTATGGTTCAAGCAAGGATATGCCTCACATTTCTACTGTCGTTACTGTAAATTGGGATTGAGCGAATTTGATGAACGTTCAGCGAGGCATGATTCAATCCCCTTACCTGTCGCGCAACCTGTCTCATCCGGGTCAACGATACGTTGGTGGAAAGGAATTGTGAAAACCTACAGAGACGGAAGAATGCCAGCACCAACTTTGACATATTTCAATCAGTTGTGGTCCCAGGTCAGTGAAGTGGGCGCGTACAATTAATGCCGTGATTCGCCATTGCCGTCGGCTCACTTGAAAAGCGTGAGCACCTTGTTGAGCTAGGTCAGGAAATCGTTACTTACGTTTGTGGATTCGATGTGAGAAAAAACTGTGAAAGGATATCAACAAACTAACAAGGCGGAGTGTGGCAAGCTATTACCAATGTACGATGAACGTCAGGATTGCCTGGAGCGAGCTGATGGGCCTTGTACGAAATAATAGAGGATGATGCTCACGGTAGTTATGACCGTCAACTGCGACATGAAGATTAAGCAGGGAAGCAAGAAAGATGAGAATGTACACACTGCTAGTGGGCTAAACGTTGTTCGTTTCACGATTAATAGAGTAGAACGCCAAAGTCGCAAACGTACATTGGGATTGTGTCTATTTTCGTCACATCGCCGTAATTCGTGATTAAGTAAATCCAGATCGATGCATAGACCAGTAGGCTGTGGGTGGTGTCAAGCGTCCTAACGGGAGGGAGTTTGAGCACTGGCCCACGAAGCGACTACGGGACGACCGGGACCTACCAAACCGCTCCAACCTAACCATGGTGTGAGATCATGGACGTTGAGCAGGACCATTCGAGGCGACTTACTATGGATTTGATCCTCACGGAATCTTGAGGGAAGAGCTTGATGTAGAGGAGTGTCTGCACGACAACGACCCCAGACAAGCTAGAGTTAGCAAGGTCGGTCATGTCAGTGAATCAACACAACTTGATCCCTAATCGGTACTCACGCTGCAGCAGAAAATCCGCCGAGTAGAAGGGCACCGAATGTTGTATCCACTTGGACGACAGATGTCATATTAGCGCCTGTGTGATGGGCGGAAAGGGCAGGTACGCAAGTCGTGAAATGAAGATGGAAGACAGAGGAGGAAGAGGGTGGGAAGGAGATGGAATCCCAACGTTTTGTGGTGAAGAGCGCTCGGAATATTTATTGTCGTCCTTGATCGAGGTGAGACAAGTTCCGATCTGCAGTGCCCGCGATTAGTCCGTAAGGGTTTGTTTCAGTAGTGTCACAGCCTACAGGAGTGTCAGATGCACTGGTCAAGCCAGGATCCTGCGGTTGTGCGTCGGGATCATTTGACGAGAACGCCTTGAGAACGCCGTGCCCCGCCGATTGAGATGGACTGACATACCAGTGACTGGCATGTGCTTCGATCCGTGTTCGTGCCTGTGTCATTAGATCATGTCTGCCAAAACAACGGTTTTGGCACACAATGACAGGTCCGAACCGAGCTGAGACTTGAATAGTGTATGTTACAGTACTGTAATGCCCCGATTATCCTTCGCACACTGGACCTGTTCTACATATATGTACTACTTCAGCTCGTCCGCTTCAGAAGCTACGTTGTGATAGGCAGTGACGTTTCCTCCGACAGGGGTCGCGGATATGATCATGGGTTTACTACTACTGGCAGGCTCGAGGTGTCCGTTAGTTCAGGTTGATGAGTCTCTGCGTGCCAATCGGCGAATCCCAGCGTGACGTTGACGTTCAAGATCTTATAAGAAATGTAAGCAGCATGCCAGTAGAGACTAAGTTACTTATATGTTCACGATCATCTCGTGCTCTTCGAGTCGTGATCGTGACAAGTTCAAGTTGCAGAGCACGTGATAACACTTCGCGCCTGTCACAGTCACACGTCACGACCAGCTTCCTCTTTGACACCACGACGGGCGACATGACTTTGACCGTGCGTTTTCTGATCTGCCCTCCTTCACTTCGTTAATAGCGTCATCCAGGACACATCAGCGCCGATGGATGAAGACGTGTTGAGCGACGTGGTTCCGAGCAATATCGTCTCAAGACAGGCAAGTAACCTGTCCCTCGTCAGCTGGCCATATACTCACGGCGCGTGTGATGCCGGACATAATAGCAAAGCGAGGGTGCGGACGATGGAGAGAGCGAGTATATCGACGGCGGCGCGAGTATGGAAGAAGACGAACTTCAGAGCGACCAGGAAGAACAGGTTCGCGTGCTTATTTGTTTATGATCACTGGACTTTTGAAGTTAACGTCCTGCCTCTCCAGCCTGTCGCAAGTGGTTCATCGCCATCAAAATTGGCAAAATTGCAGCACTCCGCAGAGAGACAGAAGAAGAAGCAAAAACGAATGGCGGATGAAGGCCAACTCCATGCAAAGAGGCACGAGATGGACAAGGCAAAGGTACCTTCCTCATCACAATTATGTTCTTGTCTTCTCACACTTGCCAGATTGCCGACGCCGTAAAGCGTTACTCCTACTTGTTGGGTCAGACGGACCTTTTCAAGTATTTCGTCGATATCAAGGCTAGTCATATTCATTTGTGCCCGGTATCTGCTTATCTTTGTGCATTCACAGAAAGCTCGCGATCCCCAGTATGCTGCTCTCCTGGATGCACAACCCAAACAGCGGGGGAGAGGTCGCAAGAAACCCGTGTAGGTATCTTGCTCCTCACCGCTGATCACGTGTTCATCATCATCCAGAGACCAAAGCGCTCGCCACAGGAAGTCTGAGAAGGAGGAAGATGAAGAAATGCTAAAAGATGGAGAACTCGCCGCTGAAGGAGATGATCAGCCCTACGTTTTTGAAGAATCGCCAAGCTGTCAGTTCAACCTTACGTATCATATAGTCTTTGCTCACTCTCTGATAGTCATCAACGGCACTATGAGAGCGTACCAACTTCAAGGGTTGAATTGGTTGGTGTCGTTATATCACAATGGACTGAACGGGATTCTTGCTGATGAAATGGTGTGTATTCCACTAGTACACACCTTGTAATTGCTCAACCACAACCGTAGGGTCTCGGTAAAACGCTGCAAACTATCTCATTCCTTTCGTATCTTAGACACTACCGTGCTATTCACGGTCTTCATCTGATTGTGGTTCCCAAGTCAACACTCCAGAACTGGGCTCGAGAGTTTGAACGGTGGACGCCGGACGTCAATGTCGTGGTCCTGACTGGGACTAAAGAAGAACGTGCTGAACTGATCGCTAATCGACTTATCCCCCAAGATTTCGATGTCTGTGTCACCTCGTATGAGATCTGTCTCATAGAAAAGTCGGCGCTCAAGAAATTCTCGTTCGAATACATCGTAATCGACGAAGCCCACCGTATCAAGAACGTCGACTCCATTCTTGCCCAGATCGTCCGCGCCTTCATGTCCCGCGGTCGTTTATTGATCACGGGCACCCCACTCCAGAACAATCTCAAAGAGTTGTTTGCTCTCCTCAATTTCATCTGTCCCGAGATATTCTCCGACTATGCCGATCTCGACGCTTTTCTCCACAAAGATGATGCTGGTGCTGACGGCGAGGAGGAGAAGAGCAAGAAAGTGGTGGAAGCATTGCACAAAATATTGCGCCCCTTCCTCCTACGTCGTGTCAAGTCCGACGTGGAGAAGAACCTTCTCCCAAGTCAGTCGTCTCTTTCTTGCTTCACACATCCTGGTTATTGACTCTGGCTTTAGAGAAGGAGATCAATATATACGTCGGGCTTACTGAGATGCAGCGGAAGTGGTACCGTTCCGTCTTGGAAAAGGATATAGATGCGGTCAATGGTGTGTTCTTTCGCCGCCCACTCGGAATGTGTTGATCTAAATTTGACTCTAAAAGGATTGACGGGAAAGAAAGAGGGAAAAACTCGTCTAATGAACATGGTTATGCAGGTGCGTCTTACGGCCGATCTCAGCTACCTTATCCAACATTATGCCAGCTCCGGAAAGTAACTTGTCATCCGTACCTGTTTGATGGTGCAGTAAGTCCTTCTTTAACCTGAGAAAAATTCGCTTCAACTGTGATCAGGAGCCAGGTCCACCGTACACCACGGATGAGCATCTCATAGAGAACTCAGGGAAGATGTTCATATTGGACAAGTTGCTCAAATCGTTGAAGGCCAAAGGATCAAGGGTACTGATCTTCAGTCAAATGAGTCGCGTCCTGGACATTTTAGAAGACTACTGCCTCTTTCGTGGATTCAGTACGTTTTTGAACGACTGTTGGGTAGTCACAGTGGTTCTGACGTGGCTTCCAATTTCCAGGGTACTGCCGGATCGATGGTAGCACTGCGCACGACGACCGGATCGTCGCGATCGACGAGTACAATAAGACCGATAGCGACAAATTCATCTTTTTGCTGACTACCCGCGCTGGCGGCCTTGGCATTAATTTGACAAGCGCGGACATTGTCGTTCTCTATGATAGTGATTGGTGAGATTTCTAGTTGCCGGCCAACTAACATGAACGTGCTTATCGATGGCCCAGGAATCCCCAAGCCGACTTGCAGGCTATGGATCGTGCTCACCGAATTGGACAGACAAAGCAAGTGTATGTATTCCGCTTCATTACGGAGGGTAGTGTCGAGGAGCGAATGCTCGAGCGCGCGGCGCAAAAGCTCCGTCTTGATCAGCTCGTCATTCAACAAGGTAGACAGCAACAGTCCAAAGGTAAGTGTCATTACCTCGGATCCGTGTGACGTTGACTTCAAGTGTCTTGGAACTCAGCTGCAAACAAAGATGAACTCCTTGACATGATAACGCACGGCGCGGAGAAGATTATCAACTCTTCCGACGAGTGAGTGCAATCATACATTTCTCAACGACATTAAAATTTCCCTCGCCAGCATGCTCATCAATGATGACATTGAAGCCATCATCCAACGCGGCGAAGAGCGCTCCGCAGAGCTCAACAGCAAATACGAGGGCCTCAACCTCGAAGACCTCAGCAACTTCAAGTCGGACAGTTCGTTGCAACAGTGGGAAGGCGAAGACTTCCGGGCTGGCGGACGCAAGACGCTCAACTTGAACATGCTTTCGTTGTCAAAACGGGAGAGGAAGTTGAATTATTCGGTCGATAGTTATTTCAAGGATACGTTACGCGCTGGGCCGTCGAAGACAGAGAAGGCTCCCAAGATGCCACGTGCGCCGAAGCAGATCCAGATGTGAGTTTACTGAATAGCTGTCGTTGTGAGCCATCTCGTGCTAATGGTATTGCATTCGACTTCCCAGTCAGGACTTCCAATTCTTTGACCCAGCTCTGGCCCAGCTTCAGGAAAGAGAATTGGCGGTGTTTAAAGTGCGTCCATCACCTGTCGTTGGCGATTGGAGTTGACTGGACGCCGTTTTAGCGCTTGAATGGCATCGCCGCGACAACGAGAGAACCTCAGGGTCCTGACGACACGCCAGAGAAACTAGAGGCAGAACGGGCCCCGGCTCAAGAGTTTATCGATACAGGTGAGTATACATAATTCGTGATCACGCTGATCATACTGACACGCGATGTGTGCGCTTCAAAGCGGAACCGCTTACTGAAGAAGAGCAAGCGTTGAAGGAGCAATATACGGAGGCTGGCTTCCACGACTGGAGCCGGAGAGACTTCCAGCAGTTTGTTCGTGCATTAGAGAACTACGGATGGTTCGTTGACGGTCTCACACCTCATCTCTCGTCCTGATCTTCCCTATTTAGGACGGACGACTACGATCTGCTCGCTTCCGAGATCCAGGACAAGGATGCAAAGGCTGTAAAGCGGTACTACACTTACTTCAAGAAACATTGGAAAGAACTCGCCGAACACCCTCGTATCGCCGCACGTATCGCCGAAGGCGAAGCCAAACGCAACAAACGGTCTAACCTCGAGCACCTCCTCGCCAAGAAAATCAGCTCTGTCAAACATCCGATGCAGGAACTCGAACTCAACTACCCCACAACCAAGGGCAAAGTCTACTCCGAAGAGGAAGACCGGTACTTGCTCTGTCGGTTGAACCATTACGGGATGCGGGCTGAGGACGTGTATGAGCGTATCAAGCGGGATATTTCCGAGTTTCCAGTATTTCGCTTCGATTGGTTTTTCAAGAGTCGGTCAACGCAAGAGTTGCAGCGGAGGTGTAATACGTTGTTGGGGATGATCGAGAAGGAGGCTGAAACACTTGCACAGCAAGAGGGGAAGTCCAAGGGGAGGGGGAAGGTGGGTCCCGAGTTCCTTCGGTCCTAATGGTCGCTCATGTGTCTCATTGGGTTTTGTAGAAACGGGGTTTAGAGGACGTGCAGAAGGAGGACGAGATTAAGGAATCGAGATCCCCTACGCCTGCCGCACCTGCGCCGAAAAAGTCGCATAAGAAGAAGAAGACATAGAGATTGGGGTTTGCATGCAGATGCTGATCAGACACGTACGGACGTCATCCATTTTGCACACATTTTCCCTTTCTCGTTTTCTTACATTCCATGTCATGTGTCTAATAAGAATCGTAAACTACCAGTTGTGATAGGGTGTCTCACTCGTGATCCATGCTCCATTCGCCGACTGCACACGTGCGAGATATACACATTATATAGGTGCTTTTCTACGGTTATCCGGGTTAGGGATGGGTTCTGGATAGGAAAACAATAGATTGTTGGTTATTCACCTTGTGATTCCCGATAAAGCAAAATATATTATCTACAGAAATACAGTGATACTAGACATGGTATATATCATTCCACGGCCCTCCGGGCACCTGGACCCGCAAGTCAGCTAGTTCGGACAGTTCCGGCAAGTTAGGAGAAGGCGGAATCCTACGTCGATGTGTCCGTCAGAGTGTTGCATGTCTTGTTGTAACTGGTAGGTACGCAGAAAAGAAAGAGACATCCGCACTGTCTAATGACATGGTTTCATTCATCATGTATGCATGTACCTGTTCTAGATGTGTAATCCAGTCACCTCGTAACCAACGTCGTGTGAGTTCACCCCATTGTGCTCAGCTCTGTGTAATAGCGAAATGGCGAGGAGTTCCATCTGAACGCACTGATGTGACCATTTGTTGTCGGAATCCTTTGTCCGATAGCGTGTTACCTTACTTTCCAATAGCACGAGGTCATCTTTTTTAATCTCGGAAATTGGATAGGCGGGCATTTTATCTTTTGTGGTTAAGACCTCCGAGGCGTCAAAAACGTTTTCGAACAGCACCTTTATATTGTGAACAATTGGTCTACCCATGCGTCACGCATATGTGTGACTCACCGAACTTTCCGAACCTTTCTGGCTTTGCCATTTAACAGCGCGGATCGCTGCCATGCCGTCGTTCAAGGTTTCTTAAGATGAAGGTAGTAAACAAGTGACAACTTTGTTCGCTCAGATGATTACCTATCAGAGGTGTCGCGAGTCCGTTTAGTAGTCACGCTGTTTGTAAACGCAAGGAGTCGGAGAGTGGAATCACTGTGATTGATGCCTGCTTCTCGGGTTCCCCATTTCTGAGGAACCACATAGATGCGACGTGCCCAACCGTCCATATGACTATAGGCTGGTTCGTTACCGGATTGCATAATTCAGACTGGCGGTCCCCGAATGGCTGGTACGTTCCCCATGTAGCGGTGGGCAGAATTTTGCCAAGTGCTAGGGTTATTATAATATTATTTCCTCGTCTGTATCTTAGTTCGTGCCAAGTCACAGTCCTAATCGCGCCGCCACAACAAAGTATATTGACCAGCGTTATGAAGAGTATCTGATCTCCTCCTCCTCCACGACCTTCTTTACCGTGATCCGGAAAGAAGCTGAAACGGCCAACAATCCGACACGTTCGCCCCCCACCCTCGATAATCCATCAGCGTCACCCTCGATAATCCATCAGCGTCACCCTCGATAATCCATCAGCGTCACCCTCGATAATCCATCAGCGTCACCCTCGATAATCCATCAGCGTCACCCTCGATAATCCATCAGCGTCACCCTCGATAATCCATCAGCGTCACCCTCGATTA
>JBBPNA010000097.1:0-82810 GCA_038090555.1 Boletus subcaerulescens | reverse complement strand
GACAGGCAAAGAGGTGAGTGATGAAGTGTGGACATGCCTTTGAAGTCAACGGGTTATATGGCTATAAAATGGGGTGTCTAAAAGTAGTATCAATGTATGTGAATATAGTTTAAGTGCTGCTATACATCATTTTAAACATGTGGTATTGCATAGTTCGATACACCATATACATGTTAAAGGTATGGTAGCAGACATAGTTTCAACGTATGATATCGCAATGTATAAGGATAACAGTCCCGGGAACAATAAGTGACACATGCCAATGCTTCAGTATGCACGGAGGTACTTACAAGATAACTAAAATGCATGTAAATTAGCGGCGCATAGGGAATGCTACAGCAAATGCCATGTAAAAAGTGTGGCTATATAAAGATATTGAACCCAGACATGCCGTCCAGCACGACGAATTCTGCGGAGTCGATATACCTAAGAAGCACGGAAATGAACAATGTATCCGTGAATAGAATAGAATCACCTTGCGAGATAAGGCAGAGCGACAGATGACCATATTGATGTATGGACATCGATATAAAATACCACATCGAACGAGGTGCCAAAAGGCACCGAAATCTAATGGGGCAGTGTTGTGATATCAAGATAAGTCTGTCTCCAGCGAAGATGGACCACAGAGAGACCACCTACAATTAACATGCCACCGAAGAAAAACAAGGAGAAGACGGCAGGTACGATGGCCAAAGGCATAGGAAAGGTGAGTCACCAGTCGCAAACGGGAATCGACATATCTAATCTACAAGCAGACCAGTGCGAAAATGAAGGTGAGTAAAATGGAGCGCATGGACGATGGAACTTATGATAATACATTTCTAGACAACCAAGGTTGGCGAGACACTGCTCCTTGACGAGCGGTTGAGCGGTGATGGAAACGGCCAGGTGGAAGCAGCAGTGCTCGAGCGACAAAGTCTAGAGGGGAAAGCGCATGACAGGATCTTCGGTTATGTGCGGGTGGATTTAGTGAAACAGAAGGACGAGTTTAGATTCGGAACATGGAATGACCAACCCTTGCAAACGGTACAAGTGAAGCAACTTGTCCAGTCCTTCTTGACGAAAGGAACGGACTGATTCACATTGATGAAAGCAATCCGCTTAGCCATCTGTTCCATCATTTCTGGCCCCAGAAACAGAAGGAGACATCCATTCATCCATCCATCCATCCATCCATCCATGTGACCATCCATTCATGCATGTGACCAAGTGAGTAGTATCATTCTGAGATTGGAGGGGATCAGAGTAACCAAATCAACAACCAGGAACCAAGCCAAACAAGGATGTTAGAGTTGGTATCAGCAAAGATCCGTAGTCACCACCACCAAACAACCCCACCCACCCACCCAAGGGACCAAACAACTGCAAAATCAGACTGCAGAATCACCAAAAAATCAACAAAAATCCATCCCCACCCACCCCCCCAAGGCAAAATCAGTGCAAATCAAGCACAGATCTTATCAGATCTTGTCCTTTCTCTTATCAGTCAATGTACCAAAACAACTCCCTCACCAAAACAAGTCATATCCCCACCCTCCCACCCACAAAAACAGGCTGGATAACAACCGATCCCATCCGCCCGCCCAGGGTGTTTTTACACAAGATCTGTGCAAAATCAGTGCAAAATCACGTCAGATCTGACCAGATCTTGTCCTTCCCCTCACTAGGAAATGTACATCAACCATACCAAACAGTACCGTGACCAAAACAAGTCAGATCCAAGCTAATCAGACAACCATCCAGGGTGTTTTTATACACAGATCTGCGCAAAATCAGTGCAAAATGACCCCAGATCTTACCAGATCTTGTCCTTCCCCTTACCAAGGAAATATACATCAACAGTACCAAACGCCAGTTAGGGATTGGAGGGGATCAAAGTCAAGAAAACAAGAATCAACAACCAAATCAAATAGAGTCAGCACCAGCAAAGATCCGTAGTGACCAGTACCAAGTACTACCACCAAACAAGTACCAAATGTAACCAAACAATCCCACCCACCCACCCGAGGGACCAAACCACTGTCCAATCAGACCGCAACCAAATATACCGGATAGAAACATATTTTGACCGCGGCAACTATATATCACAACCAATATGTACTATTTGTATATAATATGATGTGTATCCAGAGGTAGCCATGACATAAAATCACCGCATAGACTGCACCTGTACTCCACACGGCTATTTAACACGTACAAAGACACAATACTCAATGTCAAATCACCGCATACGCTGCACCCTGCATATATGCAGCAATATCACACACAAATATCATGTAAATACAACACAAACAATGTTCTATACCACTGTATCAATACCATGTATACAATCCACATATATAAAAACAAAACAGTGTGCTTGGTGAGTCTTGTCGAATGTGACAAGTAATCATGGGTGAAAAGGTTGTATTACGACGTGATATAATACATGATATTACTGCATACAGTTCACCTTGTATACATGCGGCTAAATGACAAATACAACCTGACACTATATAAAAACCGGACGGCTGCAGGAGGACACGTACTACACACAATCATGGGAGACTATCTTGAAGAACAACATCAGCGGATGAAGATATTGATGATGATGGAACGAGAGGACAGTGAGTGTGCAAGAACAAGTGTATTCAATGATACTATAATCTATGAGGGAGATACAGAAGATACAGAGAACGATGCGGACAACCGTCAAGGAGGTAGTAAGACAGGTGAAGCGAGTATGAGTATAGAGGGGGAGAGAGAAGAATTGGCTGTGGATGTCATTGAAGAAATTGCAGAACAGATTTTAGATGATGAAGATATTATGATGGATGTCGGGAGGTTGAAAGGCATGGACGATCTGCTGAGCGGACAATTTACGTGTGGAATGTGAGTGGTCCATGAATTGGCAATGCGAAAGCTGATTGTATTATCTATCTAATGCATCTATTCTATGAATGGGATCCGTGCGTGTACTACACGTGAACTGGGAAATGGTCGAATATTTGATGACGACACAACAGATGTCAAGGTATTTTGTGAGTTATATGTTGGACAACGAGTAGAAGGGAAGGAGAACTCACTGATGGGATGACAGGGTGAATGCGATGCGGATGAACCTTGCGTGCGCACATGTGTTCTGTGGGTCGTGCGCGACATTGACGTGGAGCAAGCATTACGAGGCGAAATCTGTGGAAGGTCGGTTAGTACAACGGGACTATGAGATGCGGCCACTTACACCACCATGGGGGGAGATCAAATTCGTCGTCAACGACGATATCTTGAATATGTCGGAATGGATGTAGTGCGTCGACGACATCCCGAGCAGCGACAGGAAAAGACGCCAAACAAAGTCTTGCGTCAAGAGGGCGTTGATCCAGTAGCGGTTCGAGGTCGAGCGTAAGCCCATCACAATTGGTATGTTTCTCCAGTCCTGTTTTGTGGAGACCAGCATTTTGAACGTTTGTATGATGCCCTCTTCAGCAGTTTCAGCATACACATAGAGCCGCTGGTTGGACGACAAATGTAAGCCAAGTTTGGTATCGACTAGATCTACATGGTGTTCTGACACGTGAGTAGTTCCTCGTTGTCTGAGTTGTCCGTGCCACTCACCCGCGTCGTACACCTCGACAATCCATGACCCACTCATCCTGACCATGATGTTTGCTTGCGCCAACCGTTCCGCCACTTTTCGCATATCTTCGACACTGACTGACCCAGGATCGCTCTTTGACTGAGCCGCTAACTCCTTCACCTCTCTGTCGACTAGTGTCACTCCTCTCTTCCTGTCGTTGAACCAATCCTCCAGCACAAAATGACAGTGGCGACCCCCAGCGGCAATGATTTCGTGCCTGGATATGTACTTGTCATCATCCAGCGGTTTGTCTTTTAACCTCAAAATCGGCAGATGCGACCCGTCCCACTTGGCAACGGTGTTTGAGTTGAGCGAACGCATGGATGTCGGCACCACGTCCGTGGCAGGGATGATCAATGGGATGGCGTTCGTGACAGAGAACCGCTGGAGACTCCTGCTTTTGAAGGACTCATAGAGTTTGCGGCGATGGCTGTTGTTCAATGCGCGTACATTGTATTTCCCGAATGTGATGTTCCGTTTTAACACATCCATTTGAGCGTATCTGAGAAACGCCTTGTGTGCACACTCTTCAAGCTCCTGCTGTTCTTCTGCGACTTGATCTTCGCCGCGTGTGTCCCCTCGTCCGCTGCCGTCCGCATCTTTGACCTTCTTCCCTTTAGCTACCTTCTTCTCAACCTTGTCCACTTTGTCCTTGGTTTTCGGTGGCATGGTACAGCGTGTGTGGTGAGTGATCGATTGATACACAGGTTGTCGATCAGAAGCGGTGCGTCCAGATATATCATGCTCGCTTGATCTACTTTACTAATAACGACACATTTATTGTTGCCGTCAATTGCGGGTCACTGTACACGTGTACATTACATCTTTGCAGTCAATAACAGAAACACATCGTCGAAAATCATGTCCAATATTGCCGCGCACGCAGCACCCTGCTTGCCCGCGGTAAATCTGCGGCTCGTTACCGTCGAATTCTACTCTCAAGGTAACTGAAATGTATGTATACATCTTATAGGTTACATCATTGTCTGTCTCGAGTATTCCCGTCTTCGTCGAACTTTACTCCGTGTTATAATCACGTATCCAGTCGGTTTCATATGTGTACACGTTTTACCACTCACCTCTTTGTCTGTCCTAGGGTCCCCGTCTTCGTCAGATTCTACTGTCATGATACCCCATTTCATAGCTGCGTGCCTCGTTGATTTCGAAGGTATGTACACATTTAATCACTCACCTCTTTGCTTGTTCCCAGTATCCACGTCTTCGTCAGATTCTACCCTCAAGGTGCCCCGCTCCGTGGCGTACACCCTTCACAGAACCAAGCTACATAAAGTCGTTTTAATGTGACGCATATCGATTGCGAGTTTAGACATTGTGTCTGTCTGCAACACCCAATACAAATATTCTAAACCTCTGCTATAATTCTGGTTGGTTTGCAAAAATACGTGATATTCAGTGTACTACATCGCCGCTCACTCTGCACCCTGCCTATCCGCGGCATTCCACCACTCCATCAATCATCAATCGTCAGGTCGATCACCATATCCTCACCACGTCGGTTATCAACTCTCGATCCTACCCTTCCCATCACTTCGTGTAGTTGCTGTTGCACCACACGCCGTCTCTTCCTCGACACTCCACCTCGCCGTGTTCGTCTCTCAGGTGAGTCGGGTAGCGCACCACGCCCGTCTCGTTCCGTGAGTTCAAATTGTCCTAGCCGTTCAAATAACTCATTCGTCTCCAGAGTGTTCCAATAGCGCTCGAATCGATCCATCGCATCAACACTCGCCCTGTCCGTGTCACACCCGTCATTTACGTGTCTTTTGCACTGAATATGTTCACTCACCCACTCCTGTTCCCTCGATCCGTCTCCATCCATCCACCCGCCTGCCACCCATTCACGATCTCCTCGTGCTCACCAAGTTTATCCACATCCATGTCCACTTTCTCCACTATCCGTGCCGCAGTACGTCTCCCGTCTTCAATCATCGCATCCATAATCCGATTGACCCCAAGGTCAACAACAAACGGTATGTTTTCTTCAGTTCGTTCTTCCACGTCCGGTATCCGTTTGCACTCCCGCCGGCAGTACGGACATTGGAACACGCTGTCCCGTTGTACTAACCGACCTTCCACAGATTTCGCCTCGTAATGCTTGCTCCACGTCAACGTCGCGCACGACCCACAGAACACGTGTGCGCACACAAGGTTCATCCGCGTCGCATTCACCCTGTCATCCCATCAGTGAGTTCTCCTTCCCTTCTACTCATTGTCCAACATATAACTCACAAAATACCTTGACATCTGTTGTGTCGTCATTAAATATTCGACCATTTCCCAGTTCACGTGTAGTACACGCACGGATCCCATTCGTAGAATAGATGCATTAGATAGACAATACAATCAGCTTTCGCATTGCCAATCCATGGACCACTCACATTCCACATGTAAATTGTCCGCTCAGCAGATCGTCCACGCCTTTCAACCTCCCGACATCCATCATAATATCTTCATCATCTAGAATCCGTTCCGCAATTTCTTCAACGACATCCACAGCCAATTCTTCTCTCTCCTCCTCTATGCTCATACTCGCTTCGCCTGTCTTACTACCTCCTTGACGGTTGTCTGCATCGTTCTCTGTATCTTCTGTATCTCCCTCATAGATTATAGTATCATTGAATACACTTGTTCTTGCACACTCACCGTCCTCTCGTTCCATCATCATCAATATCTTCATCCGCCGACGTTGTTCTTCAAGATAGTCTCCCATGATTGTGTGTAGTACGTGTCCTCTTGCAGCCGTCCGGTCTTTATAGTGTCAGATTGTATTTGTCATTTAGCCGCGTGTATACAAGGTGTACTGTACGCGGTAATATCATGTGTTATATCATGTCGTAATACAACCTTTTCACCCACGATTACTTGTTGCATTCGACAAGACTCACCAAGTACACTGTTTTGTTTTTATATAGGTGGATTGTATACATGGTATCGATACAGTGGTATAGAACATTGTTTGTGTTGTATTTACATGATATTTGTGTGTGTTATTGCCGCGTATACGCAGGGTGCAGCATATGCGGTGATTTGACATTGAGTATTTTGTCTTTGTACGTGTTAAATAGCCGCGTGGAGTACAGGTGCAGTCTATGCGGTGATTTTATGTCATGGCTACCTCTGTATACACGTCATATTATATGCAAATAGTACATATTGATTGTGATATATAGTTGCCGCGGTCAAAATATGTTTCTATCCGGTATATTTCGTTGGAGAAACACAAAGAAACCCCACGCTAACCGGAACCTATTTACAAAAGCAGGGTAAAATGTCTGTCTTGGTTGTGGTTTCATGCAAGTGTACTATTCATGTGTACAGTCTTTATCAATTAATGTTATGTGACAGTTATAGAATTTACCGCATTTCAACACATATGTCGAATCGCGGTAAATATACATGTCATGCCACAGTAGATCATACCCGCGATTCTACATGTTGTTGGATTGCGGTAGATCTTGCCCGCGATTCTACATGTTGTTGGATTGCGGTAGATCTTACCCGCGATTCTACATGTTGTTGGATTGCGATAGATCTTACCCGCGATTCTACATGTTGTTGGATTGCGGTAGATCTTACCCGCGATTCTACATGTTGTTGGATTGCGATAGATCTTACCCGCGATTCTACATGTTGTTGAATTGCGGTAGATTTTGACCGCGATTCGACACACATGTCAGATCGCGGTAATATACCATGCCCTCGTTGTTGTATTCAGTCGTGTGGGTAGGTGATAATTATCAAATAGTTGTTGTATAGGTTTACCGCATCTGTTTTCTCTTGGATTGCGGGAGGAAATCGGTCAAATATCGTAAATGAACCAAGTCTAACCCTAACCGAATTAAAAAAACATGGTAAAAATGTGTTGGATCGCGGTGAAATTGTGGGCTGTGTGACAGTGTTGATACTACCGCGATTCGACATAATGTCGAATTGCGGTGAGCTTGTGTGATGCTTGGACATTGTATGTGTTCATGTGTGGTGGTATATACAGTGGTTATTGTGTTGAGTGGTGGTCACATCAGTCCACCGCGTGGTTCGTGTGTTCTCTCGCGGGCAAAATGTGTCTGATTTCTTAAAATATCCATGCCTAACCCTAAGGGGATTAGAGAAAATGAGATAAAATGCGCCGATCATGCGCGTGCACGTCGACCTGAAGTAACTCGACGAACACGTTGAGGAGGTAAGCCTGAGTCGCTGCGAAAGGGACTGCAAGAACAGGGAATCATGGTCATCGTACATGGTATGTGACGCGGTGATATACAACTAACGTGACAAAAAGAGCGTTGAGAACAGAAAGGAAAGCACGCAAAAGATCCAACAAGATCAAGAGTCAAGACCATCACTCGTTCAAGAGTAATGCATCACATACGCGCCAACACGCCAATCGTTTTTTGGCCATGTTCCGCCCACCACTTTTCCGCCTCCGCATCTGCATCGTACCCAAACTGAATGCGGCTCTTGGCCTTGTCCGCCCATTGGTTCGCATTGCCGCGGTTCGCGTCCGCGGGCGCGGGCGCGCCAACCTTTTGACCCGCTACGTCTGCACTCGCACTCGTAACCGTCGCCGTGTTGTGCACCCTCCGCCTGACTTGTTCTCCTACCTCGCTCAACGCTGCTTCCATCGCCACTCTCATCTGTCGATCCCGTTCCTCCTGTTCAGGTCCGTCCGGTAGATGAAAGATGTGTTGGTTCAGCCGGGACGACGCCTGCGTCGCCGTGGCACGGTCGTAACGGATAGATTCATAGGCGCGCAAGAGCGGCGCAATCTGGGCGGGGGAGGAGAGACGGGAAAAAAGGTTACCAAGGACGGCTGCGTCTTCGACCTAGTGCCAAGGTACGTTTTCACATGGTGCGACGGGTATGTACATTTCGGGCATGGAAAAGAGTTGATGGACAGGTTAGTGGACAGGATGGAAAGGGAAAGTGGGTACTCACGGCCATGGCAGATCCCTGCGCTCGGTATGGCTGGGCAAAAAGGATCAAACCAATTTATCTCAAGGGGAAAGTCGTGCTGTGCATACCAGCATAGGGTGACAGGAATCACCGAGCAAGGCGAGCTTCCCGTCTTTGTCGATCCACGTACTCAGTGGTGCGCGATCCATGAGTGTCCAGTTCAGCGTCGAGGGAATGAGTGCAAGGAGTTTTTTGACGCTAGACAGATGTGATGAGAACGCGTGCGGATGGGATGGGAGAGGTCGCACACACCGTGGTTCCCAAGAGACAAAGTCGGCTCTCATCTTATCGGCACTACCTTCAGCTGTCCAAGACTCGACCGAACCATCGTCAGGATGGCAGAGGACGAGATTGAATTCTCTTTTGGCGCGCTAAGCGAGAAGTGTCAGAGGATGGACCAAGACTATATTTTGAAACAGGAGGGCAGGACTTGCTGATTGGGGACAGAGAAATGACCCACGATATTATAAGTCATGATGTGTCTGCCAGGGCCCATCCATCCGACCATTTCGGGTGTTTCTACCAATGGACGAAGGTCGGGATCCTTGAGCATGAGACTGGTCGGGATGATGGCTCTGTAGGCTGCATCTCCGGTTGGTGACGGCTTATCCGGGCCACCGACGACATATTCGCGGGTGAGACTCTTTACGCCGTCTGCGCCGATGACGAGATCTGCTTGAACGACCTCGCCCGACTCGAGGGTGAGTGTGGGTATGGAGGGGTCCATGGCGACGACGCGAGAGCTTGTGCGAATTGTGACGCGAGGATGAAGTTCTGCGAGCTCATAGACGAGGCGATGAAAGTCGGCTCGCTGAGTTGACGTCACTATCAGACGAGAGAAGACGTGGGGGTACTCAACGTGTATCTGATAATAAGGTGCGCCATACTCTTGATCCATGGACTCGCCCCACCTTGTCCAGGCAATAGTTTCTCCGGTGGACCCTATGGATACGATTAAAAATGTCGAAGAGAGCAACAAGGGTGAGAAGCACATCGTCTGAATGTGATTGCCTCAGGTTTGACGGTGACTTGCTTCAGCTTGTCTCCTAGACCCCAACGGATCAAGAGGCGTGTGAGGTTTGGACTGACTTGGATTCCCGCACCAATCTCGCCGATGGCGGATGCGCTCTCGAGGATGGTGACCGTGTGACCTGCTTCTGCGAGACAGTAGGCGGCAGAGAGACCACCAAGGCCACAGCCGACGACGACGATGTGTATGGGAAAGGAGGCGCGCCGTCCCTGGAACAGGGTCGAAGAAGGGTTAGATTGGACGGAAGCGTTGTTTCCCATGGTTAGGAGAGGGAGAGAAACGCAACATCCGGGCGGACCAAGTCAGGGCGTACTTATACGGGGATCAAGTAGGGATGGTAAATGATTGTGCGGGTGTGACCGCGCATGGCGAAACTATTTATCCTCGGCGCTGAAACCAAAACATCATGATGGACTCTGTCATTCTCCAAAAACAAAACGACTCGCTTGTTCTCCAGTTCAACAATGCCACAGCCGATCTCGCTGCACTCCTCGACACCCTCCACGACCATGTCCTCCAACAGCTCCAGCTCGAACTCGCCCTCTCCGACCCCGACACTGTCTGGCTCTCGGAGTGGCTCTCAGACAAAGGTACGCGCTTCTCTCTTTTTCCAACACGCTTCATTCCACCACCCACCCCCTCCAGCCTCACTTTTCCGCCTCCTGAGGGTATGTGATTAAGCCAGGGAAAATGCCGTCGCGACCCCTCACCCGCCCCCCACTTTCCTTTAGCGTCACAAATTCATCCGCCCCTTTACCCTGCAAGAGATCCGTTCCATAGCAATATGGCGTCTACGCACCCTCCGTCCCACCCTTCTCCTCCCCATCCCTACGCTATTACATTGCCTTCCCCCTCCGATCACAGATCCGTTTGGTCGCCCAATCGTCTTCCTCAAACTTACCTCACTCCAGTCCCTGACTTGCTCCGTCCATGACGCTTTCCTCCAAGAGGTAGAGCGTCTCCGCCTCCATCTCAGATACATTCGCGATCACTGCGCCCACTCCGGCCCTTTTCCGCTCCAATACATTGTCCTTATCGATCTCGATGGTCTTTCAATACAAAACCATGTAGGTCCAAAAACCCCGCCTATTCAATCCCATGCTGTACAAAGATACATAAATTGATCTCAATTCAAGAATCTCGATCTCTGTTTGTGGATTTTATCCGACATCATACCACGATACCCTGGAATGCTTGCGGCGGGTAAGTACCGGCTCGAACCTTGTGCATTTCTAGGACACACATAGTCACATCAGTCTTTTTATTGAATCATTCCTGGTTGCATTCGGGTGCTTGGTCTGTGGCAAAGTATGTCTCACTCTCTCCATTCTGATCCTCCGTGTTGATCCCATCATTGAGGCGTATCCTTCCCCCTTCCATCATTGCTCGCGTATCTTTCCCTTCCAGTGCACAACTCGTTAGCTATTGTTCAGCAACCAATTTGCCCGCAGGCCAGCCCTTTTTTCCATTCTTCTCACTCGACGGTGTCTCTAATCGATGCCGACAGAATACGGCGGTTCGTTGCCCACCCTCGACCAAATCGACGATGCCCTTCGTTCATCGTACCAAACACAACACCTCCCGCCACCACCACCTCTCTCTGATATCTCTGACGCATCCCCGGCTCTACCTTTGCCCTCGTCCTCTTCCAGTCCTGCTCCTCCACCTGACTCGACCCTCCAACGCTCCCCATCAACGATTGCCCTTCCGCCACTGTCGTCCCGAAATCCCTTTTTCGGGTACCCCGCCATCGCGTCCGCCTCCAGCCCACACACGATCCGCCATGTACAGAGGGGACCACGCGAGTTATTGCGCACGCTCGCAGTGCTATGGTGGTGCCGGTGGCGCCGGTGGGTGTGGACGTGGACGTGGGTCGGTATATGTGCAGCCGCGCTTGTCTTGGCGCTGCGATTGCGTCGCCCCAGAACAGAGACAAGACCGGTGCCGGTCCGGGTGGGCAAAGCGATCGGACCGATGGTGGCGGCTGCCCAGGCGCTGGTTAGGGCGATATCAACTCGGACGTCGCTGAGGAACGTCCAACGTTCACCGATGGGATTGTGACCGCGTACGCTGATGTGCCCGCATGGTTGGACTTTTATTGCTCCTGTTTTTGATCTTGTCGCTCGACGTGGGCGTAAAGATCCTTGTCTTGGGCTGGAGAGGGACGCCGAGATGCCCGCCTACGCTAGATTGACGTGGCGTTTTCTGGGACGTGCCAGCGGCGCCGGTTGGGTATAAGTTTGGTCTTTGTTGTTTTTCTCTATCCTCGTCCGAGATACGGTCTTCTACTCATTACCTCATAGTATGACCATCGAGACGCCCTGATTTTTTTTTTCTTGGACACATTCATCTGCGCTGAGTGCACCGTTGACACGGCTTGAACCAGACAGCATTTGTGTTTTGCGTTTGCGTCCGTGAAGTCGTCGAAAATCTTGGCCTTAATCAGATCAATCCCGTGCAAGAATGGGGTCCCGACATCACGCATGGTGGATGCGGCCTGCCGCGAAACAGTATTGATGGTCAAGTCACGACCCAGGACTGAGAACGTTTGCCTTGATGATGTGAATGTTTTGTTTACGCGTCACCAGTGGCGGCGTGTCCTGTAGTTTGTTACCTAATTGAACTCCGAGGAACGTCCTCAGAATGATACAACGAAGTTGAACTTACGAACCACGTCAGATTGGATGGGCATTAGGCTGCAGTGAGGCCAACCGGTCTCTGGCACTACACAGTGGCTCGGGACAGCATCCGAGTCACGCATAGCAGCGCTCCCTAACATGCGGCGCCGGTCGCACGCCGACTCGCTAGTGTCATGGCAGAGACTCTTGGTACAGTAGCCGTCATGCGACCCACGAATCACGCATATGTCGACCTGGATCAAGCGTTTTTTATCGTGATTTGAACGCTGGCACCACGGCGTGCTGTTCGCCGCCGTCGCATTGTACAGACCCGCCATGACTCTCACTGATCAACACTTGTCGTCGTGCAAAACATAAAAATTTCGTCGTCACGCAGGCGCGTCGTACGAGTAGGTTCAGACTGGTCTAGGATCCGCTGGCATGCATCCAATTGGACTCGAGGTGGCGCGCTATTGTGTCTGTCACGGCACGCATGAAATCCCCCGGCTAATACCCCCCCGACAGTCCCCGGCCAGACCCTCGTTTGTCACTCAGTATACAGATTGTCGTCGTCACGCGCAAAGCAAAATACAACGCGTCCGAACGCAAGCGCGTCGTCCGAGCAGGCTCAGACTGGACCCATGCATTCGGAGGTCTCTCCTCGGACTCAGGTGGTGTGCTTTTATGGCACTTACACCGCCCCTTGATAGCGGTCGAGACACCGAATGAATACGAACACGACGTGTCGAAACGCCACTGTTGACTGACAGGTAACGCCAACGAATCCCCCCACTGGCGGTTTCTGACTGATGTTACGATCATGGATCGGCCTCCGATTCTGGATTATATTTAGATTTGCGTGCTAGTGGTCCAAGTCGCTGCTAGTGTGTGAACATCCACGACACGCACAGGGGTCTCCTCCCATCTACGAGCTGCGAACCACACACATCCACGTCTACGCGGTGGATCGTAGAACAAGAAGTTTATGTCCTCACAACAGGCCGATCACCACACGGACAAGGATATGCTCATCGCAGTGAGTCGTCCAAAGAGCGAAATGTCTGGGTCCATGCCCTGTCGGCAGGCTGCACCCCGGCCGTATCGATGAATCTTTGAATCGACACTCCGATTCGCCTAGCACAACTGTTGACCCCGACAGCTTGACGTATCGGGGTGGGCTTGACCTGCTTGGTGGGGTAGCTCAAGGCTCTCCGACCTTGCGCGACGATCCGATACTTTGCGTCCCATCTCGCTTTGAGCAGATAGCGGTGCCAGCGCAGCCGCTGAGAGAAGATCCTCAAGCGCCTCTTTTGACTCGCAAGGTTTCCAGCGCAATCACAATCACTGATCGGGGCGTATCATATTGACCTTCAATGTACGCAGACGTGATCATTGGAATGAACCTAACGTGAATGCTGATGTGGCCCACAAACCAGATGAGTCCAGGGATGTCCAAGTTTCAGGCAGCCACCTATGGTCCCTCCAATCGACGGTATCAGTGATAATTGATAGCTGGTTACGCCTGGCTTCAAGACTATATAGCCTCGGACAGCCTGACGTCGAGCCATTGACCCGGAAAGTTTTTACTTTGTGCCTGGTCAGGGCGATATCGACCAATGAAATCGTCCCAAGATGGCCCTTCCAATACCACTTTGGCAGCAGGCCGCACGCCTCGGATTGTGTCCATAATCGTTGACACCCCGTCAATGGGTCATCGAGCCTTCTTGGCATTGTGCCTTTTTTTGGCTCGCAACGTTTTTACATTGCAGCCGGGGGGATATCGACTTCAAGGCGCCCAGACGTAACCATTGGGAGGGAGCGTCATCATGGTACACAAACCACCTGATTGATTCCATTTGGACCTCTTCGTTTTCCCCCGTGTTATCTTGATCGACGTGGAGGTGGATCCTATTGTTATTTTCGAGGCTCACGCCCCGAGCCTCCTGTTTGCCTCGGGTGCAGGGACGTGCCAGCGACAACATCGATTGACGCGTACGTCGTTGGGAGACACGTTCGTCTCTGCTAATCCTTATAGTCTGATACTCAATCAGCGATGAGCAACCTCGATCGACGTGCCGTGGTGTTGAATGTCACCACGGCATGTCATGGTCTGCATGTGGCCCGTGTGTCGACTTAGGTACACGCTACCTCCTCATCTGTGCACGATCGTTGTCGTTCACATGGATAAAATTCATCGAACACGACGCGTGTCAAACCACGACCGCTGCAAGGGTACAACAAACCCCGGTACAGCTGGAAAATGTTAGGAACACCATCTCTCCCAGGATCTGCAAGTGGATGCACCCCTGACCCAGTGCCACCCATGCCCTCGGACGCATACAATTGTCATTGGGGCCGTACCGTGTCGTGACATCGCAACTATTCGAACCTTGTCCCTGCCCAGCACTGGCTGACATATAGGGGTTCTGTCCATCCGATGAGTACTGACACGCCCCATCTTACCACCGTGCGCCACACACACCCACACACTCGTACACATCACTGTATCAGACGCGTCCCAAAGGCCAACAGGTTCAGGGTTGAAGCTTCGCATCCGAGCAATCAAGCCCACCCTTGGATGCTTCGGCGGGCGTTGGATTCGGGACCGGTAACCTAACCTCAGGCACCACCGCTGCGCCTCAAAGTCGACTCGGTGAGCTGTTGACCTTGCATTACTTAATGTGGGTCAAAGGTGTTCGGGAACGTAATCACGGCGCAGTGTCCGGGCTCGTGTCATCTTATCAATCAGTTGCGTTGATACGCACTGGTCGGTCGTCGTCCCGAGATCTGCCAAGTGGATGGGGCGCGACGCGTCACTGTGCTATCTCGTCTTTGGGGGCCGTACCGTGTCGTTTGACGAGGCGCGGCTATCTGAGTCATGTCCCTCCTAATGTCCGTGCAGAGGACGAGTTGGAGTTCTGTCTGTCAAGATGCGAGTCGGATGAGTACGGGTACGAGTACGCCCTATCGCACGCACGCACACATCTCTGCATTGAACGCGTCAAATCCAAAGGGAATCCTCCCATCCAAGAGCCTTCCGGCGGGCCTCGGACTCGCGCATCACCCCAGGTGCCACCATTGCGCCTGCGAGACATTGACTCGGTGGATTTACAGTTTACCATGGTGATGATGTTTAGGAACGTGACCACGGCATAACACCCAGCGCTTCGTCGTCGTCGTGTCAAGTCAATCCCCGCGGTTCCGCGCGTCAACATTCAAGCGTTCACGTTTTGCGTGCTGCGTGGTGTGTATCGTTTGAATGGAACTCGCTCGGGCGTGACGTAGGCACGTCTGTACTTGCAGGTAGACAAGCACCACTCTGCAGTCGAATATTAGACTGACAAGGACGCGAAGCGCGTAACCATCGACACGTACAAATGCGATTCAGGTCTCACACCAAGTCACACCAACACCAACGACCGACACCAACGGATCATCCACTGGGATGGCCAGCACATCCGACGGGAACGATGCATGATATATATGTATATCACAAGGACAAGCCATCTGGCGTCACCTGATATACTTATCTATCTGATAGGCTGGAGATCCAGGTTGGGATTCACTATCGTGGAGCTTGCCGTCGTGCAATTCCAGCACTGCATCGTGATGGACCTATCATGATGTCCACTGCGCCATCTGGTGCGTACACCCACACGCGCTCAGACACGTGGTACCCAGGGGCCCTGGCCTGCCAGTCCGCACCGCTACGGACAACCCCCATCTCACGAAATCTTATCACCAATCCTGTATCGATATTAGCCAGGGTGTCAGGACATCCCCCGTCATACAACCTGACAACCGGGCCTCGGACTCGAGGCCCACCGAAGACACATCAAGGTTTCTCGAGAGGTTCCACTTTAGCTCGGTAGGCTTTTACCTCGGAGGCGTTTCCGTCGAGATCCAAGGGAAAAAAAAAGTTAAGATCAAACGTCGGACCCCCAAAGTACACCTCCGAGGCAATGTGAGTGCGGGAGGTACGGAGATACGCGAGCGCGGTGGCGCCCCTGGTCTGGTCAAACGATAACGTGCCGTCGATACCTGAAGGCCTGAAGAGTTGGACGCGTCGCCGTATATCTAGCCTAGTCTACCAGGACGCTCATGTAGTCTATCCGACCATCCACGATTCCTCCCCCTCGACATACGATGCCCAAATCGACCCACAGTGTTACAAACGTACAATCCAAAACACATCATGACGTTTTCCTTCCGATCAATCATCGATTAGACTTCGCCCACTGGCACGCCGATACGAACGAAAAAAGGGAGCCGTGACACCCGATGGACCCTGGGCTGCGGAATAAGGGATGGGCGCAATGGATGCAATAAAATGGGATATGATACCAAGCGGATATAGCACCCGAGCCGCGTCCCAGGGAGCATAGATGGACGATAACGATGATAATGCATCAAGGGGGTGATGATGACGAGTAGGAGGGTGCATATGTATAGGGGTTGGCCACCCACGGGTGATCGCAGGTCCCACGTCGAGGGCGGCACGCTGAGCCGAGCGGAGAATCTACAAAAAGTATTCTGGAAGCTAAAATACGTGTCAGCAGGTCCTTGGTACCGAGGAAGGTTAACAAAACAAGCCAAAGATCGAATACCCACCTTACCACCTGCACTCTGCGCTGCCTGATGACTCGGACCATCCCTCTCGTTCTCCGGTGCAGCTTCGAAAACGTTAAAGTACATACTCCCACCTGGGCCTACTTCAAGAATACTCGCCGAGTTGCCGCAACGATAACAATAGTTTGGCGCAGACCAGACCGTAGAGAGGTGTTTGTCAAAGAGGGAGGAATAGCCTTCCATGCAGAGTTGGTGTGCACGGAGGATGTGCGACATGTTGTTCGTCTCGAGGAATTTGTGGACAACACCTGAACCAAAGGTGTATCCAGCACCTCTGTAGGCGCCCCAATACGATACGAAAGCAAGGGTATCAGTATTCAGCACGTGGGGGAATAAGCAGAAGGGGGGTAGTGGAGTATGTGGAGTCTAGCCACCCACACGCCTGCCTTTGCTGTGGGAGACTTTACCGACCTAGGTGATATTGCGAAATCCTCCTTCTCTGCATCTGGATCTGACCACACGAGATCGGCCATGGGACCTTCATGAGGTATTTCTGCCAAGCGAAACCATTCCATTCCCAAGCCATGAGGTGCGACCTCGAACAAGCGGGGTCGAAAAGTAGGACTTACCTCGAAACCGATCGACGACCTTGATCTGATCGACTGAGTGGATAGAAGGGGAGAGGCCTGGTGAACAGGCCATGTATCAGAACCGTCCATTGATATATCTACACAGCACGTACCACCATGGACACAAAATATCCGGTCATCGATCACGACCGAGAGGGTCAAGAAGTCAAACATGTCTGTAAAGTACGTCCATACGTGTGACGAGCCATATTTGCGAACGCATTCGGTGTAGAAACCATAGGTCTGTAGACAGAGAAGCAAATTAGTATGAAGGCGAGGTGAGAGTGGAAAAGACGTGCTTGAGTGACCGCCCTGGATTCGTGGTTGCCACGGATGAGTTGTACGCGATCGGGGTATCTTAGTTTGAGACACGTCAGGAGAGAGATGGTCTCGACGCTAAAGAGACCACGATCGACATAATCTCCTGGGGAAAGCATGAGTCATTTGGAGTTGGAGTTGAGATGATGGGACGGACCGAGAAAGAGATAGTTGGTATGTGGGGCGTAACCGCCTATACGGAATATCTCGATGAGATCGTAAAACTGACTTGTTGTATGATTGAGCGGCGTCGGCAGATGACAGAGCAAGATGGGCTCACCCATGAATGTCACCGACGACGGTGACTGGTGCGGAGACGTGTACGACGTTTGACTCTCTCATGAGGACTTCCTTTGTTTTCTCGCATATTTCGCGTAGGAGGGCCTCGTGGAGGAGCTGTTTTCGGAGGAGCTGTTCTATGCACGCGTCGAGGTCGAATGGAGCCATTTTGGTTGATTACGCATCTCATCCGGTTGCGACTGCACGGCTGTTTGTTCTTGTTTACATGCTCGATCTTGTCAAAAAAAATTAAATTACATAAATTGAAATATATATATAAAAAAACATATCCAAGCGCAGTCGACTTGTCGTTACCACCCTGCCTCGGCGAATTCAGGGCCCAGTCCCATATCAGTCGGTGCGTAAAAGTATGTCTACAGCATCTCGGTAAGTCACTTTTTTATGTGTGTCCGTAGCACAGCGTAACCTGGGGCAAGGTTAAGTTTGCACGTCGCGCATAGTACGGAAATTTTTATTCGCCATGGCATCAGGTGTGCCTTGGCTCCGTCCTCAAGGCAGTCGCATTGCAGCCCAGTCTTTTGTTCGTCACAATCCTTCACGACCTCGCGGAAGAAGAAGCCCGTTGACACTTGGCTGCGAAGCTACTCGCGTTTGGGGTGCTCCTCCTATTACTTCCCATGCCCATCACCCGCGTGTGTCCATCGATGCAAGATGTCGCGGCAGGTCTTGACAGCTTAGCTGGTCTTCTTGGAAAATGCCGGGATGACTCGGATAACGGCTTTCGGATATCGGGTTGCGGGATGGAACTAAACGCAAACGGCCCCAAGTCAGCTCCCTTCTTGTCGCTCCCGAGATCACCCTGAGCTTTCACCCTATCGCCGACCGGTCTTTTTATAACCATTTACACATTACAGAAGAGATTTTGCGTGCATGCCTGCGATGAACGAACTCGATGTACGCCAACGACGGGCTCGTATTGCCACCATGCGACTTACAGAGGTCGCGATCGCGGTACGGTCGCGGGAACACGTCATGCTTGGCTAAAGCCCGCTATTGCTGCAAGTACGTCTCTGGACAGGCGGTACCGAACGCGAAAAAAAGGGATCGAGTTGCATCGCACGGGCGTGGCTCACTTACGCGCTTGCGTCTTGCCTTGATTGGGGCGTCGAGAGACTCTTGCAAGTACTATAGTATCGATGCGTACGACGAATGGCGCAAATCGAGCAGTTCGAGGGCATGCCATTCCATGCACAGCAAGAGGTATGCTAAAAACAGGCCAGTGGATGGCTGCGGGAGGCTAATCTGACAGGACGGGATGGCCATGATGATGCGCGCCCATCGATCCCGAGTTTATTGGTGCATCATCTGCCAGCAAAAAATAAGCCATCGTTGGATGTCTGCCACCGACGGGATATGATGACCCTGTGAAGTAATATGGTTTGCCTAGCTGGCATTTCCCGGCAGCTCCTCGGGAGTGCTTTGTGATTGCCCGATAGCGGGACGTCTTCTCACGACGCCGACACTCAGTCGAGTTTAATGCGCGCGCGCAGTGACCAAGCGGGGGTAAGTAGAGTTTGGCGGAAGGAATAGATAATAATTCTATTCTTCTCTTGTGTGTGTAATAATAGGCTGCGCGCAGGTGAAGTCACATCTGCATACTGGATCTTTCCGCTTAGCGTTAGATGAAAGGAGCGTGCGTCAAGTTGAAGGAGATTTTGAAGGCCCCCATATCGAGATGCCGTATGGGGTGCATCATCATACGCAGATTTAAAGTGCTTGATATATCTCTCTTACGGTACCAGGGACGATCCCTTCTCGATCTCGAAAGTCAAGTTTCAGGTACTCTCCCACCCAGCCGAACAGGGAGTCTAGCCAATTATGCGTCTCCGCCAGATCTCACCTTGAATTTTTTTTTTCCTCCTTCTTTGACGGCATGGCTCAGTGTGCGCGTGTGAGTGAGCGGACGCATGTTATGCGTTGCTTTTCTGCTGGGCATCGAAGTACCGAGATCTTGTCCATCTCAGTCGCATCTTCGTACGGAGAACTTGTCCAATTGGAGCCTTCTCAAGTTCTCCCCCGGCCAATCCACTCCATTGACATCTCCAGCGCCATCGTCGAACCGAATCAGAACCGTCCCTGTCCTCCCACCGCCCTTCCCCAGATCTCTCTGCGCTTCGCCCGGTGTCCGCTATCGCTCCCGTCCGCTCCGTATTCACGATGCTTACCGGAATGATATGGGCGTGGACTCCATCCCGGCCTTACTATACTCTCTCAGAGGTAATGATTTAGTAACAGCTCCTTTCATTAAGGTACGTTGCTAAGACATGCTATGGCAGGCGACGCCCGTCCTATTACAACACTTTCGTATATAACCTTCCCTCCGAGTCTCGCTCTCTCGCAGTTCAGTCCTGTGCCCTTCTCTCATCGTCACCTCCTCCAATGCAGTACAACCATTATCCACCCTCTGCTCATCAGGTTCATCCCGCAACCCATCCGTCCCAGTCTCCCGACGAGTACACCTCGTCCTATACAGATCCGTCTCACCACCCCAACACCATGTCATACGCCGCTGTCACCCCGGCCACGCACTTGCCCACCGGATCCATCGGTGCGTCACTCTGTGTCATTCCTTTTCATTTCCCTTACACCTTGTCTCCCCGCAGCCCACCAAAATGTCCCTCCCCAGTACCCCTACTCACCCTATGCCACACAGCAGAGCTCTCCAGACGAGCATCGCACGTATTATGCGACCTCCTCTCAGGGTTCTGCCATGGAGCACTACACCTCCCCTAGCTCCCCGACCAGCTCATACGCGACGCCCAACCCCTCTGGTCACCTAAGTCCGCAGCCATCGCGGCACCACGCCCATCTCCCCCACCAACAGCAGCAGCAGTTTATCCCTACCCCTTCTCAGGCATACCAAGTCTATTCGTCTACCGGATCTACTGCCTCTCCAGCGCGTTCTCGGTCGACCGTTGAGCCCTATTATCATATGTCCCCAAATCCGCAGCATGTCGTGCACGCGCCAACGACAGTCACACATGGCACAGGCGGCGGAAACAACACTGCACATGGATCTCATCACGCACACGCTCACACTCACACTGGCACGATCGTCGTTGCCACCGGCGAACGCTACCCATGCGACCTCTGCGATCGCTCCTTTACACGCTTGCACGACCGACGACGACACTATGAAACCGTGCACGCCACATCACCAGTACTGCACAAGTGCCGGTTCTGTCGGAAAGACTTTAGTCGTGCTGATTCACTCAAACGCCACGTTGACAATGGATGTGATGAGATGCCTCGATAGAGTTCTTTCTTTCTTTCTTTCTTTCTTTCTTTCTTCTTAGGTCCCTGTCTATTATCTATTGGTGTGCTTGGGGAAACATGGAATTTGGGGCTAGATTCCAGCTCGGAGGTTGTCTTTGGAATGTGGCGTCTGGACTCGAGTAGAACCCCCCCCCCCTTCTTCCAACTCGGACATAATATGCGTTCGTAAATCATTGTTATTCGTCTCCTCAATTACCCGTGTGAGGGAAAAGGGAAGGAGGAGATGGCTTGGGTTCGGGACAGCTTGAGCCTCCAATGATGATGCTATTGTCGCTGTCGCATGGACCCGCTCTCGATTCTTTTTGCATGCACCCCCCTTCCCCTCGTGGATCCACGCCCACGCATACAAGTATATTTAGCCCAGGTATATAAATAACACGCGTTTGCTTCAAGTCCGCTATCTCGTCCGTTTGAATTGGTTCCGCTTTTCCTTCCGGCCAAGGGGTACGCCAACATTGCCCCTGGCCAGATAAAAAAATACACGTGTTCATTGAGCATCCGAGGCAACAGCCAGAACACGACGCATGTCGATATCGTCTTGCGCCCCTTTCCATACGGCCAGGTACTGCATGCCGGAAGGATCATCGTTGAGCGCTTACAAGGTGAACCTTTTCAATTTACTGAAGAGGTACGATCAACGTGGGCTCTCTTTGTTTGTTCTTCTATTCTATTCAGACCCTTGGACTGGGCACAGTCTTGATCTCTTTTGGACTCATGGGGTTCCACTTCCATCTCTATTATCGTCGAGCCGTGCCGCAGTGCCAGTGTGCGCTTCGTAAGAGCGATTTCTGACAAATGTCCGGCCGGGTCCGATTCGGACCCTTGCGCGATATGGACAATGACCATCATGTCATACGTTGGCATGGATCATGCCATATCACGTCCACATGTGCTTTCTTTAGCCTACCTCGAAAGCTACCGTGCACGATCCCGTACGAAACACGTCACATGTTCTGTACTACTAACGTGACCGCCCTTACATGTACACTTTTAACGTACGCATCGTACAAACCACGCAAGCAAGAACAAGAAGCAGAAGAAGACGACGAGACCCTTAGAATCACACGGTGAGGCTAACTAGACGCTACCTAGCATCGCCTTGCACACGACGTCTGATGGCTACGTCACGTGATCAATCGATAGATGGATCCAAAAAAATTGGTGCCGTGATGCCATCTAAGCACATGTACGGCTACGATTGTCAAACAGCAGCCGGAAAACAGGGCGAGGCGAGTACCGAAATGTAAGAAAGCACTATTGTTTTTTTGTACATAGTTCGTGTCTCAGATTCATCACACCCAGCCTCGCCTGCGCCTGGCTCGCGAGAAGCACGGGTGGCCGAACAAACCCAGTGACTGACTGAGTGACAAGTTGGGCTGTGTCAGTGACTGTGTAGAGGTTCCGACGTGCAACGTCGCGTATCGGCAGGAACTCGTTTTAACGTGCCGGTGTCGTCGATATAGATCCGCCTCATTTTTGCTTTTCTTCATCGAACGTCGGATCGGAACGAGATGACCGCGACGACGGCTTAGAGGGAGAATGGAATGCTGAAGAGCCGATCCCTGGTGGCGCGCGCGCTCTATTAATGACATGACCGACCTCGTCTCGCGGAACGCGGTCTGAGGGTTCGTGGAATGATAGAGTCTGTCTCTGGATCGCGCTAGCAAGGAGAGAAAGGGAGAGGTCGCGATGGACCTGTTATTTTCGGTAGAAGCATTTGGCGCACAGGGTACACCGCCGCTGTCGTCCTCTCGGCGTCCGAATCTCCAAACGCGAGAGCAGGTCAATGATGGCGCCACCCCCCAGAATCGCGTTCTCCATTGTTTGATGCAAAGATGGAAGAAAGGAGGACGTGTACGCCGATATGTGCATGAAGCATCTCAATAAGGATAACGGAACAAAAAGAGAAAAAAAGCAACAGTACCATGGTGCTGACAAGTAAGCCACTGCCAGCGAGGTCAACCACACTTTCAACGCGACCTTTCACTTCCCCTCTGTTCCCTCCCGGTTTGTCAGACCTACATTGCTGTCTGCATACAATTGGCGAGCGTCCCGACCACTCTCCATCGTTCTGGTCTCAAGTTACTCGTTTGGACACAGATACATTTATGTGGCTTGGCGTTCTCCTCCAATCACATCCGCATTAGGACCTGGTGGAGGCGAGGGACCCCCAAAAGCGGTGGACCACCGGCACATTGACCGCAGCGTGATGAAGGCATATGGGCGTATGGGAAGTGGGAAGAAAACATGCCTTAAGGGCAACAGGATGGAATCCTCACCACAACGACGCTGTTGCGCCCCGCACCACAGATAAATACTGTCTGCCAATCCGTGTCAGATGCGTGATCCTGAAACGTGTACCACCTTTAGTCAGATTGGCACCAACCATCCACACAGGTTTGGTTTGATTTGCTGTCCCTCTTGGGTGATTGGGATGTCCTCGGAATGCGGAAGAAGGGTAATCATTTTTTCTTCCTTGGAGAAGGATTATGCTTGGCGGATCTGCCAAATACTCGTTCCGCTGATAAAACCATTAGGAAAGTGATGAAGGTGATCCCTCCGTTTCCCATTTGCCTTCAAAAAGAGTTATCTGCCACAAATGGAACCTTTTGGGACCTCGCTCGTGACACTGTGGGCCTGGACGTGACCAGTGACCGCAAAGGATGATCCTTTTTGCCATTCTAGCGGAGGCAGTGCTGCCGCAGTTTAAGCCTGGCATAATCGCATGAACAATACGAGTATGAAACCGGCGGACCACGAAAGTAATGCATGCATGTCGGTTATGTTTTCCAGTGTCTTTTGTTTTTGAAATTCTTTTCAGAGTTCACGCCGGGACGTAACCGCCATGCTCACTATGGGCAGCACTCGGCTCGGAATCGGACCGGCAATACGCTGAGTAGAACCATGCTGCATGATACACCTCATCCGGCAAATCGTCCTATCAAGGCAAAGTGATGATCAGGAATAAGATTATACCAATACACCGGGATGCGACAAAGTTCGAGACCATACAGTGTATTCAATTACTCTTCGTCTTCAGAACCCTCGTCTTCCTCACTTGAAGCACCTTCGTTCCCTTGGTCGGCAAGACCCTCGATTTCTACAGCTCCATTATCGTTGCCGGTCTCTTTATCCTCGCTTTCGTTCGACTGCGTTTTCTTCAATTTGGCGATAATTTTGTCAGCTCTATTGAATATACCTCCCGTTGGAGCACCGCACGCCAGGCACTTTGGGTTCTTTGCGTAGCGCTTGATGGCACAAGATGAGCAATAATAGTGGCCACATCGAGTGACCACCGGGTCTGTGTATGGTTTTCGACAAACGAGGCAAGCAAAAGGAACGTCCTCTTCCGAGTCTGAATCAGACACATCTTCCACCCGTCTTTTGGGGTTCTCTGCTAATTTATCAAGTTGCCATCCCGCAAGGTCTAAGAAAGTCGGGTTCAGTCTCATGAAAACACGTGTCCCAACGAATTCAGGGTACTCACAAGTACCACGATCATGCAAAAATTTACAGGTATCTCCAAAGCCGCAGTAGCCGGTCTCTAAGTGTAGGCGAGACATGTGTCAGTTCCATGATCCGCGGCAATAGTAAGCACAGGAACTTACCTTTGTAATCCTTACACACATCGGGTTGGTAATCGATTATAGTGACCGTTCGAATCGTGCCCATGGTTCTCTGAGGACCGATCCGCATTGCCTTAGGTATCTCCTTGTCTTTTTTCAGATGACTTCGGTAGGCTTTCTGACCCTTGTATACTCCGTCTGGAGCTTCCTCTTTGATTTCCCCACGCTCCTCGCGCTCTTTTCGACGTCGCTTGGCGAGGACCTCTTCAATCTCATCGCCGGCAATAATGTCGAGCACGGCGTTGATATGAGAACCCGTGGTGGTCCATTTGACATCTGGTCCTTCTCGAGTGGATTCGTCGTCATCGTTCTCAGTACGTTGAGCAGCCGTCCGTTTCGTCCCCGCGCCCAGTAAATTTGCAGCCGCTTTGCGCTTGGGAAGGACGACTTCAGACGTGGCGTATGTACGCGAGGACGCGGAGGCGCTGGTAAAGGACGTAGCGGGCGGTTCAGGTGATCCCGATCGACGTCGAGTCGTCGTCGGGCGTGATTTTCCTTTCTTGAAGAAGGGAACTTTGACTTCGTCTATGGTCGACATCGTAGTGAGCAAGCAACGAGTAGTTGGTTCGCCAACGAAACCTCCAAAACGTTTGCGACGAACCGTTCGCTTAGTCATCACGTTGTGTACTTATTACCTAATCATCAAATTTGTCATCATTGGCCCCTGACACGAGGCCCGGCGTGTAATGTCCAACAACCTCCCATATGTACTCTACAACGTTGGAGGGAACAAGCGGTTTACGACATGAGCCGACCTTGGAGCGTCTTTCGCGTCAGTCGGATTATAGATTTTTGGCCGTTCATGCTCCTGCTAATGCCGTGTGGACACAGCACATAACCCAAGGGACCAAAGGAAAGGATAGCCCATCAAATATGAACCGCATAGCCAAGGTCTGACAACGAATGAAGTTTAGTTTTTTTATTTATCCCGACGGCCCGACCTGGCGGGGGGAGAGAAAAGGTTGAAAACGGGTCGGCGATTTCTTTATCAAGACTGTTACGGTACCTTCCAATGCTGTATGCCGTATGTTATCCAAACGTGTTACACCGAAGGGATCTCCGGAACAGGGGTGATCGCGCGGCTATCCACATCCTTCCAAAGTGGACGAACGATGATCTCGAGAGACGTCAACCTACCGTTGGTTTCACATTAAGCAGCTCCGGTCCATGTGCTTCGGGCCCTCCGTCGTGATCCGATCTTTTGCTTCTTTTTCATGGAAGTGACGAGGACGACGGAAAATATACACGTTTCTGTATCAATATTTTATCAATCAGTCGCGTCAAAACGTCCCGGTACAGGCGCAAGGTATGTGGGGTTGGCGGATGATATGAAGCTTGCTCCGAGATCCGCCATGGAAAAAGACCTAACCCGCAGGCGAGATTAACCTTGATAGAGGTTGAAAGAGTTACGGGTATTTCGGAAAGAGTTTTTTCTTGGCTCTGCCTGGCCCTCAGTCGATGCTGTAATGAGGCGTTTAATGTGAGATAAAAGTGACATGGGACTCAGGCCCACCTCTCCCTGATCATGGAAATAAAGCCCCGTTCTTAATCCATCCGATCATCGGATGCTAAAGAAACCCGCTGTTGGTGGACTAATAGTCACGATATCACCGGTCCGAAGAAGCGTCTATAGTACGTACGCTGTGGAGATGGAACCTAGACAGCTACAAATAAAACATTGTGTCGGTTTGGAAATGCGGGATTTTAGAACACGTTTACATACCATCATACCATGGACACGTAAGGGAGATTAACGGTCGTCGTTACCGTCCACATCGAAAGGACATTATGTTAGCCGACTGGAGTGGTGTACGTTTACTCAGGGAAGTGAGAGAAAGAACACCCGCAGAGATCGGCAGAAAAGTCGACTCCATTCATGTAAAATATTATGCTTCACCTATGTACTTCATTTGCGTTGATGTGGTGCACAAAAGCTCCGCTCTCATGAGAATTTCTGACAGATAGACGAGCCAGTCAGCAGAATGATCGCAAATTTACGATCCGGGTGATGCACGCGCGGCACTAGACCCACACAGCTATCACATCGGGGCGGAAAGAAATGAAGAAGGCACTAGTTTACATACCTTCAACCTGAGGTTGGGCACAGGTGTTCCATTTCAGGGCAACTTACTCAGAGATTGCATCCGGGCATGGCTCAGGTAACGTGCCAGCCCAAAGGCGCGTGTCCGTCTTGATCGCCGTCGTGTAGATAGCTGGGTTTCCAAGGAGAGAAAATCTCGACCGTCTCGACGGAACTCGAGGCTCGCAGAAACATCCGAACCAGCGACTGATAAGTTCGTCCAGAGCACTGAGCGGCGAAGCTTGAAATGTCATGTGACAGTGTCACGTGACGACTTTCCCGTTTTGTGGTTGCCAAGGCCCAATGAGCGGAACGTTCAACCAACACAGCAACGAGTTCCAATGCCTCGTTCACGAGGCCGTTACATGCGATCCCATAACGGTGAGGAATATGAGGAAGAACTGGATCAAATTCGGTTTGTTTCATTTTTGTTCAATTTGGGACAGACCTCACCGTATTCCTAGGCGATACGAGGATTTCACCACTATCGGTATGTCCGCGGTCACGGTGCATCTCGTGGTTTCGTTCGTTCATGGAATGTTCTAGACTGGATACAAGATTCGATAATAGAGAGGAACAGGAGGATTCGAGACGCTGAAAAGTCCCGCACTGCCTACCGCGGCCCCAATGGTGAAATTACACCTGCTTGGGTGTGGGCGCAATGTTGGAAGCTGGTGCTTGCCGGTGAATCCTGGTTTGTGATAACCTTGGTCGGTTCGTCTCGTGTTCTGCTGTAGCCATGGACCTTGGCTGAAGGCGTTGTACCTTGCTAGGAATACTCATCGGTGTCAACGCTGCGCTCATTTCCATCGTGACCGAGTGGCTTTCTGACATCAAGAACGGGTATTGTACCGATGGATGGTGGCTGAATCAACAATTCTGTTGTTGGGAAGTTGAGACGGATGACGAGTTTTGCCCAGCTTGGCACCCTTGGAGTTCTGTTACTCTCGGAAGATGGATGGGTTATGTTTCATTCGCAGTACGCTCTATCATTCCGGTTCGCATTGGAAGATTCATCAGCTTTACAGGCCATCTTCGCGCTCGTGGCAGCTCATCTAGTTCGCACTATGGCACAATATGCTGCAGGTTCTGGAATCTCGGAAATTAAGTGCATCCTTGCCGGCTTCATTATGAAGGGCTTCCTCGGGTTTGGAACGTTCTGTATCAAGAGTCTTACTCTAGTATGTTTCTAGGCGCGTGCATTTTGTTGGGTGCTAATCAGGTACAGCCCTTGGTCATCGCCTCCGGCTTGTCTGTTGGCAAAGAAGGACCGTCTGTGCACGTTGCTTGCTGTATTGGATCCCTGGTTGCCGGATGGTCCCGCCGCTTCTCTCGAAGTTCAAGTTCGTGACAACTCATTTTTGCTCTTATTAGTCGTGTTTCACGTCTGCTTCAGGTAAAATGAGAGAGGTCATCACGGCTGCATCCGCCACCGGTGTCGCCGTAGCTTTTGGTTCGCCAATCGGAGGCGTGTTGTTTTCAATCGAGGTGACTTCTTGACCGTTCGTATCCTCGGTAAATTCTTATTGGATGTTTATGATAGGAAATGAGCCACATATTCAGCATCAAGACGATGTGGCAGAGTTTTGTCTGTGCGTTGGTCGCTACGTTCACACTTTCCGTCCGTGCATATTCTCACGCTTCGTGATGCATCCTCATGTATTCACTATAGGTCATGAATCCCTTCCGCACTGGAAAGCTCGTTCTTTTCCAAGTAACGTACAGCCGTAGCTGGCACCTCTTTGAGATCATCTTTTTTATAATCCTTGGCATTTTCGGTGTTAGTGAAAATTTACTTTGATTGATTTGGGTTAATTTTTATTCGACAGGGACTCTATGGTGCATTCATGGTCAAGTTTAATATGCAAGTTGCAGCATTCCGCCGGAAGCACCTGGCAAACCATGCGGTAGCAGAGGCTGTTGTGCTTGTCATTTTGACCGCCATTGTCGGATATCCAAACCGATTCTTACGCATTGACATGACTGAAATGATGTCTATTTTGTTCCGTGAATGCGAAGGTGGAGGTGATTATGATAACCTGTGCCAGTGAGTACCCTTCTAGTTCCAGACTGACATCGAATTAAACTTTGGCCAAGGCTCTCTGCACAATGGCACATGGTTAACTCTTTGCTTCTAGCCACTTTTATACGGATGGGGTTAGTCGTTATTTCGTATGGTTCTAGGGTTCCTGCTGGGATCTTTGTACCATCTATGGCCATTGGAGCTACTTTTGGTCGTATGGTCGGTATTATTGTTAAATCTATATACAGGTAAGATGATTTCGTCCTTCTAACCCTGCCACAAACTTCTGAGTTTCCACAAGAACATATCCCCAATCTGGGATATTCGCCGCTTGCGACCCGGACATCCCATGCATCACCCCCGGCACATATGCATTTCTCGGTGCTGCGGCCGCCTTGAGCGGTGTTATGCGGATAACCGTCACTGTTGTAGTAGTGATGTTTGAGCTCACTGGCGCTCTGACCTACATTTTACCAACTATGGTCAGTCGCGACATATCGAATTATCATTCCTGCGCGTTCACCGCTCTTTCGTCATAGATGGTGATTCTGGTCACGAAAGCTGTCGGCGACTTCATTGGAACGCGCGGGATAGCTGACGAGAGTATTCGGTTTAATGGATACCCCATACTGGATCAACACAATCGATCGTCAAACGTGGCAGGTGAGTTAACTAAGCTCACGATGCTGTGTGGACCCTTGATCTATCTGACGTGAATCAGTCTCCGAGGTGATGAAGAAAGACTTGACAGTCCTTTATGCTTCAGGGATGTGTGTCAACGATGTCGGTAAGGAGTTCAAGCGAACGAGTAGTCTTTTGAATTAACATGTGACTCTAACAGAGGACGTACTCGCTTCGACAGATGTAAAAGGCTTTCCAATTGTGGCTTCTAAGTTATCAAAGGCCCTTTCTGGTTATATTGGCAGGACTGAGCTGCGCTATGTACTAGGTTTGTATATATATATATTTGCACACTCACTTGGTCTCTGGAACTCATCGTGTTTAGACAAGGCTCAACACATGGGCGATGTGTTACCGGAAACACCATGCTCATTCAGCAGACAAGCATCTGATCAAGAAGACTTTGTCTTGTCAGGGGTGACGTCAGGGTCGGCTCTAGGAGCCGAAGAGGATGTTGCAGTTGAATTGCTAGAGACTACGGCGTCAAACGATGTTCTTAAATTGTGGCCATGGGTGAACCAGGTACGAATGCCTCTTGATATCTGCACTACTGTTTCATTGATGAAGGCCACTTGAGACGCCTCTCACCGTGTCTCCACGGCTACCCCTCGAGATCGTTATGCAACTTTTCAAGCGTATGGGGTGAGTCGTTTCCATTATATGCGCTGCACACGTTCAATACAATTCTGGTAAAGCCCCCGCGTCATCCTCGTCGAGGAGCTAGGCTCTTTGAGGGGATTAGTCACTGTGAAGGACGTGCTGAGGTTCAATCTAACAGAAAAGTCCGAGAGCGATCAGCAACACCGGGACAATGGTGAATTCGAAGCTGCCTTGGAAGTGACGTGGAATTGGGCTGTAGGGATGTTGGACGACTTTGTGCAGTGGTGTAGAGGTATCGTCCGACGCTGAATAACCACTTGTATTGACCAATCGCATTTTGGCGGTTTTACCTATTCGAGCACTCAAGGCACCCCACTGCGTGTTGATGATTTTTTGGGGTTTCTAGTCATGGTCGTCATTGCTCCAATTGAGCGCGCATCTAATCGTTCATCATACTCTCGGTACGTAGGAACTATATATACGTGTTTTTTTCGTACTGATTCTCAATGGGTCGCTTCCAATCTTTTCGAAAGTGAGAATCCAGAACAGGCAAATTGGGGGTTGTCTAGCAATACATCGTCCGGCACGCTGAGGATGATCGCAGTTAACCCCTCCCTTGAAGCTATCGGCGACGAAGCCACAATAAATGAGTTCGACATTGACTCGCAGTGCTTCACAGATCTGTCCTCGACAGTGACCGTACTATCAGCGCTAGTCTTCTTCGTTCGTACACGTGACTCGTTTCCGTTATTGTAGTCACTAAGCTCCGATACAGAAGTCTCCGAGGTTCGATGGCCGGTTGGGTTGGCTCGGAGATTACGACGGTGCGCACAGTGGCAGTATGCATTTAGACACGATAGGTGCCTCAAGCAATGTTCGAAAGATAACACGGGAAATGAAACTACGTACAACAGTCAGTGTAAACGTCCCCATGTAAACTAATTCCACCACCCACAGGTAGTCGGGTGGTCGCAGCGCCGTGTGTCCGAATCGGGTACGCATACGTTGGACACACTTCCGGCTGGACACCACATCTGTGCTCGACTCGAGAACATGCTCATAGGCGACCACTTAGTCGCGAAGCGGCTCGAACCAAATAGGTAGTAGGCCAACCACTAGCCAACTATCGGTTGATCCATAGTGGGTCAAGTTCATCTTGTTTCATCTCATTCTGTTCTTCGCAATTTGCAAAAGTGTATTCCTGTCTTGCATTGATAGAAATTCGCCGCGAGGACATACACACACAGGCATTTAAGTAAACCGAAATACCACGCAGCTTGCTCTAAATCATACTGCGACACCGCTATTTTGGGGGGCGGCGCGGCGAAAACGTACCTGTCATCGTGCACGTATGAGAGTGGCAGAGTCAGTCACTAAAATTTAGGAGTCACATGCAATGCACAAGTAGCACACTACTTGCCATACTTTGGCGAAGATGTCGTGATGACGGCGTTGCTCTTATCTGCAGATTGATATGTGGTGTTCTGGTCGCTTCGCACACGAACATTTTCCTGGTACCTGTACCTCGGAGAGAGGGGTGCGGATCGTCAATTTATTCTTCAACGTGTCGTTGTACCCCTGACAAATGGGCTATCGGTTGTCTAGCTGAGGTGTGATCACGGTCGGGTGCGTGGTCCCCAAAAGCCTCTTTCTCCTCAACGTGCCGTACATTCTGATTAGCCCCCACATGGCTGGCTCACTGGTATGAACGGTCAGTATGAGCACTTGGACAGAGAAGTGACCTAGAAATTGAATAAACGTCTCAGTGCCTCTATTAGTGAAATTTCTTATTCAATCTAACTCGTTCTCCTAATTTCCTTCAAGTTGTTAGTCGCAAACGGGTCAAACATGCGTTCGCAGACTGAACCTTGGCCAATCGATGACCCGGATGGGTTTCCATATAGATCTCTGCTTCTAGTCGTTTCCAAAAGGACAATTAGTCGAGATCGTGGTGATATCTACTATGTGACATCGAAAGTGGTATGACCTCTTTTGCTCCCTTCTGCCACTGTAGCCTGAGGATTAGTCCACGTAGTCATGCCAATTCGCCAGGGATCCGTATTCTGCTTGTGGAAACGTTTTGCACCCCAAATCACACGCGGCTATGTTGCGCGCAGGTTAGGTTCCTTCTCCGATCCCGTACAAGTCACGTCATGACAGCAAGGGTCTAAGTTCCTCAACACATGTCGAACAGCGGAGCAATAGCGGCGGGCTTCCAATTAAGGATGTCTCCAGCTCAGGTGACCATCGCGCCAAACGTTTTGCCACTTGCACGTGAACGTGTTGGCGATGACAGTTTCTTATCGTTATGATGTTACGGTGGCTTGCGCGTAAGGATCTCGTATGCTTTGCTGGATAAAACATCATCCTACCAGTAGTTGCACCGAAGATATAACATTGCTCCCACCCAGATAACTCACAATTTTCTTGTTCCATTCAGCAGATCTCGGGGAGCGTACACATTTGGGGTACTGAAGACGAGATACAGATCCCGCGCACTCTGGAATTCTGATGAGGCAACAAGAGAAGTGTGGGTTCGCAACGCCTGTGAGACCATGCCCCTGGGATTAGCTCCCGGCATGCTATTTCTTTTGCGAAGCTGTCTCAACGAGGATAGCTGGGGTGGGTGAGGCCATGCTCCCGGAGCTTGGCGCGATTAGCTTCCAACATGTTGCCCATTCTGCGAATGATCATGTACTCAATGAGATCGATATCCGTCATAGTTCATCAGCGCGTTCACGGAGGTTGAAACCAGAGTAAGTGGGCCGGCATCGTCCAGTACCCTGTTAACTTCACACACGCGAATTCGGCGCAAACTGGGATAGGTGCTAATTATGGTCGGTGATTCTGCGTCGAATGTTCTACTCCACATCGGTCGTTTTCATTCAATCGACTTTACCCCTATGACGGGATCACATCGCGAAAATTCACGAACAGCGGAACCCCATTCAACTTTAGCAGAAATAGATGAAGAAATATAAGAATATACTCTCGAAAAGGTTTGAGTGAGGAGTTGCGGCCAGCATCGTAGATGAGGCCTGATGGGTGCGTGACGACATCTTTCCTTGATCATATCTGACCAAATAAGTTGTTCATATTCTGGAAATCGACAGAGGATACATCACATCGGCGTACTACATTTCATCTGCAAATGTACGGTTCAGGTCGCAGAATTGTCATTTTCGTGCCCTTTTCCATCCACTACCGCCCTCTCTCCCGTTGACTACACGTTTTCTGCTACTACCCGCTTTTCCGCCATCCTCGCCCACGTTGTCACTCCTCGTGTTGTCTTTCTCATCTCCAAATTCAGTTCTGCTAGTAACACCGAGTTCAGCAAGCATCATCCTTATCCTTTGCCTGACGTCCCTCAGGATTCGTTTCTCGCCCAACCTTGCAATCACGGCGTGGCGTTTACGCTCGGCTAGTGTTTCCGGAAGGGAAAGCAGGCGTTCGTCGTCCTGATGAAGACATGTAAGTGGACTGGAGCTGTAGTCATAATGATGTAAGAGAGGACCTCGACGCTTCCACCGATATACATCCCTTCGCATTGGTTGAGTACCTCATCCAATATTTCCAACACTTGCTTGCTATCCTTAGCATCACCTTTTTTAACATGTCCTTTCGGAAGCTTTCCTTTTGAGCGTGCGCTCTTGAAATCACGCTCGGGCATAATAATGAGACGAATCAGTGAGATGAGCGCAGGAGGCAAGATCGCAGACAAGTCAGACCCAGACCCGGGTAGGCTGAGCACAAAAGTACTAGAAATCAGATGAACAAAGTCAGTATTCCTTATACCAAAGTGAAACCAGCACACAAAGAATACTGAGGCCGTTGACAAGCAAGAAGAAAGGAGATAATAAGACATACTCGTCCTCACCCTCGCCAAGCCACCACTCGATGCGCGTATGCACATCATTCATTTTCGAACTGAAGTTGCTCCTTTGGACCACGTGAACAACCAAGTCTGCCCGAACCTCCACAACGTCGGACGGATTGCCTAACCGCAAGATGGTCTCTACATTCATGTCGCAATCTTTCATTTCCACGTCTTCAAGCCTATCGGGTGTAGAATCACGTAAAGGAGAGTGTATTCGGACTAGATCAACGTGTCCGTATCGCCTCAGAAGATCCGAGTTCGGTGGGTCGCCATATGTATTGAACTATGATGATGAATGTGTTTGCAGGCATTTTTTGCCGTGGGCATCAATGATAAAAAGATTGAATGAGCGAATGCAGAGGGAAATGGGGGGCGAGGGGGAACACACTTACAATCTGCTCGCCTTGCTTTACCTTCTTTGTGGTTACCATTCGCAGTACAAACGGTTCGTAGAACAGCTTTGCCTAGAAACCATTCATATGTGTCAGCCGACCTGTCACTTTGCGAAGAGAGCTTCCAGGTTACGATTGTCGCAGAGAGCAAATGAAAATAAAAAATAAATGCAGGCACAAGACAAAGAACTGGGCTTACATTCTCACTGCCCCATCTTGCATTCAAAAGGTCTGCCATCGGCACCATAGCCACATCTGAAGGGTCATCTTCGTCATCCTCCGAATCCGAGTTGAGCTCTTCGTTGGTGTCGTCGAGTAAAGAGGAGGGAGAATGAGTATCATCAACATGCGTGGAAGATTCAGTCGAGGTGTTCGGATGGGGATCTTCGACTTCACTTGCACCGCTCTCTTCTGCCACACCATCGCGGTCTTTGTCCTCCTCGATTTCGTCGTCATCTTTCCAACGGTGGACTGTGAAGCTGCGTGATAGAATGCGACTCCCAGCACGATGATACGCATCAAGGGTATACCATTTCCCATGATGGGAAGGCGGAAACAGGGTGGGGGCTGTCTAGGGGCAAAAGTCGATACAAGGAGCAGAACTCAGAATATGGACTAACTTTGATGGCAGGAACAAGCTGCTCAGAATATGCGCGCTCAGCATCTTCGCGGCCAATCTTATCTACCTATCATGCAGCAATGAGAAAAATCGGAAACGTCATAATATCCGATCAATTCAGATCAACGCATCAAGTGGGATTGACCAACATACTACGGATGTCCCTCGGAGCTCCTCGAGCTCCTCTGAACTCCAGAACATCGGGGTATCGAATGTTGTCGGGAGAGTGCGCATATATGGTCCCCATTTCGTCTGTATGTTGTCCTGGCTCTGTCTGTCCATGACATCCAATTCGTTTGTCCACGCATCCTCCCACATCATACACAAGATAAACCCAACCCAGCCTTTATGCAGTCTGTGTGCACGCCACGCGTCAAAGCCAAAGAGAGCAGGAGGAGGTGAGGTTCGCGTTGAAAGCGTGATTGCGCGCGGGAGAGTGAAGAGGGTATACCCTTCCTGTCAGATTCATGCAGTATTTGAACACATGGTTAGCCCAAAATGTATAGTGATCATCAGCATCGTCAACGTGCACACACCGGAATATCACACAACGCAATAGCTCCGCGTCCACTTCTCGGGAAGTCTGCGATACCCATCACTTTTGTATCAATGGATCCTCCACTTGACTGGAACCATTGCACAAACGCAGCGATATCCGGGTCGTCCATTGTAGCCAATGTCGTGGGTTGTGCTCAAGGACGGTTTTCATTATCTACCAAATAAATGTCAATAATACTTACTTGATGATCAGTGTCATAAAAAGCGGCTACCCTGCAATTCTATCGTCACAGCTAGTCAAATGTCTCTTTGAAAGCTTGGACGAACTTCACCATTCCGTCAAATAGACGTCAGGAACATTTCGCCTTGTTACTAAAACGGCGCACCAATTAAATTTCGAAGAGTCCATCTTCCGTCCTTAATCTCTAAGCCTCTACTACCAGCTTTTAAAGCTCCAGTCATCATTTGCCCGTACCCAGTTGCCTAGGCCATCGCAATATTCCTTCACCTGCGAATTCAAGGGTTCGTCCCACTCGGGAAGTGCTAGTATGGCAGCGAGGAATTTTTGTCCAATTTCATGTGCAAGTCGGGTGCCCACAGCATTGGACCATCGACATCTGTATCAAGTTCGCTCATTACGATCCTTATAATGTTGTGGATGTCGTCTCCACGGGATTGCTCGCGATGTCCTTTAATCCAGTAAGTTCTGTGCGCAATGTTATTTAATCACGGAATATCACTAACGTTTCCGATACAAATCATGTCGATAGGTGCCAAAGACATCTCTTGAATTGCGGGGTGCGAATTAACTTCATCAGGGGTGTCAAGAGCCAGTTCTAATAGAGCAAACGGAGCTTTCGCCCCAATTGTCTCGCGTCGGATCTCGAGGTAACTCTTGATCACGAATGCGATGCCCACTTCTGTCGATGGCCTGCTCCACCACAGCTTCGAGATACTCGTCAAAGGTCGCAATGAACCGTATCCCGTATCGTGCGTTCCCAAAATCCGTGGTTGAATAGATGTCATTTCACACGTTCCAAAGGGAACCAGCAAGGGACGCCACCTCACCGCCAATCGGACGCGGCTTATGCGGGTTTTGAAGCACGTCCATTATAGCGTCCTTTTGCTTTCGGACCTCGGATGGCTGTACATATCCGAATACTCATCGACGAGAAAAGGTAAGGTGCAGTAGATTGCAACAGGACCTAGCGTGCTCTAATCAAACGTCTCAGAAACCATCGGTTGAAAGGCTTTAGTCGCTTACCTTTCTTCGCTTTTGGATAAACCAAACACGCAGGGAGATCTACCCAACGAGGTAAATATGAACTGCAGCGTAGGAGGGCGAGATACGTTACTAAAATCGCAGCAATCAAAAACATGTGTTGTGCTTTCGGGTCAAAAGCACCGAAGCTTGCGATCCAAGCAGCAGACTCCTCTTTCACCACGGCATAGTGCGGGTTGATACGACGAGGCCATGGCCATCTGACAAGTACGTCCGGGATGAAGGTCCTAGTGGGGCTATATTCATTTCTTTCTTTCTTTCTCGGTGGCAGACTCTTTCACGAAGCCATTTCCAACGGTTCTGCGCCACCTACTGACCAGGGCAGAGATGCCGTAGAAGATGAAATGACTGACTAAGCCTATGAATGCGCCGAATGGGAGCAGAGTGTAGGTGAACATGAACTGCAACATTAATATTCCGCTCAAAGCGTTGGTTGTTTTCATTTTTAAACCAATGATTTTGACTATTTTCCTTTTGCACTGCACCAAGTGGAATCGTTTCTGGTCATGATGACCGCTGTTGGCACGGGTTCAAGTCCCTACAGTGCTGAATGGGGTAGGAGCTGGCGCGGTTCCACGCCGATTCTTGATGATAAATGGATTATACATAACCCGTGATCGAGTGGCTTCACTGTCTGTATCTCTTATGCGGTTGGTTGATTCGCCATGATCAATGATATCTGTCAATCATCCACAAGGCGGCTTTCCGGTGAGCATTATAGTTGTTCCGCAACATATGCTGATGTGCTAAATACCACTGAAGTGCCGCTCAGAGCCGACAGAATGTCTGATCAGAACAATAGCCATCCATTTCTCCCTAAGTGGATGCCGCGCGCTCTTGTGACTAAATCACACACAGATAGAGATAGATCAATAGATCGATTCAGCCACAGCGCTTACCTGCCTCCAGAGGAGCGTCATAGCGGATCTTTCTTCCGCCACCCACCAAACCATATTTACTGATTATCTCCGCGCCTAGCAGCACGTTGCAGACGCGCAAACCTCTCCTACTCCCCATAGAGCGCACTTGCGTAAGAATTCTGTGGCCGATCAACCTCGCTAATGCATCCATATGGCACTCAGTTGTTGTGTCGTGCGCTAGTTTGCAACCTTTCTACGTCCACACGCGTACCATCGCTTGCCGCTCACTCGTTGAACGTACGTGTCTAGCGGGGACTCGGATGTGGTCAGCGCCACACTATGCAGAACCTAACGAACGGCCTGGCCCCGGCCCGTCCGCAACCGTGGAGTCTTAAATGTCAGTGCTTGAGCGCTGAGCTATCGGGATGCTTGTGATCCAACTGCCACATGATCGGCTATTCGTATTAGCCGATTGAGCTTTATTTATCCTGATCCAGGTGCTAATCTGCCATGACCTCAACAGAGATCCAGTGGACAGCACTAGCGTGCACAAGGGAGATTCTAGGGAACATGCGATGATGGATGGCGAGGCTTACTGCACGTGAGGCAGGAACGAGTGCGATAGCGAAGCCGCGATAGGAAAAAGCATTGGCCCGGAGGAGAGTATCGTCGTCGATCCGGCGCTCAAGGTGTTGTGTTGTGCGTTATGTTGCATTTTTTCCCGCACCCACGCGTGCGACCGCTTGCCACTCACTGACGTCCAGTTCTACATTCCCCACGTGGTAAATACTAGAGATCGTGGCAGGTCGGATCACAAGCCTCCTGGTAGTTCAGCGCTCAATTCTTGACAATTGAGGACTCCACGGTTGAGGACGCGCCGGGGCCCAGCCGTTCATTAGGTTCTGGATAACGTAGCGCTGACCACATCCATGGTCTGAGCCCCCGCTAGGTACGTTCAATGGGCGGCGTTTCGCGTCTCAGACGCAATTTGCCTCTTACCTCACCAATGGTGATGCGCCAGGTGCATGCAAGCTCCGAGGGCACGAAATGATAGCCCTGTGGGTATGGATGCGTCTCGGCAACTTGGAGGAGGTAAATGGATAGCCTCTGGCGTCAATGACCTTTCTTTCCATTCCGCAGATACATCGGCTATTCGCATGAGCCTATTGCAACTTTATTTACCCCACTGGCAGTCCACAAGAAAGTACGCTGAATTGCTCGTTTCCAACCTCGTCGTGACTGAGGTAGGACCGGGTGGGGTCCCGGGCTCCCTAGCCTACCTAGTAGCACGTGGCGTATGCCTGAAACATCACTTGAGGGGACAAGCTCCGGTGTGCGTCATTAGTAACTTGGCAAATACGACCCCAGACCTCGCCGGACCCACTGTTTGAGTTTCTCGTACGTTCCGGAACAAAAGGAAACCCAGCGCTCGTGCAGAGAACCCACCTGCGGATCGTCGGGATGGATTCGAGGGGTCTCACATGATTAACGATTTGTACTTTACAAATATGACAAGAAATTACTCCCTCGATTGACTTTTGTATCTGGGAGGACAACAAGTACGCAACGTTTTGTTTTTCAGTGGTCCAACATTTACTGGTAGATGTTCAGGGAGTTGAATTCGAAGGACGCATTCGTAAATGCCTCTGGATTGTTGTTCACGTAATCTAGTCACAAAATGAGTGTCGTTTCAGAACAAACGTCGACATTGTGGAGCTCACCGACACAGTTCGAGGGACATCCAGATGAGGAGTAAACGGAGCCGGCCCAATCTCCGCCTGCGAAACCAAGTCATTCCAGGTGCAGCCTCTACAGAAACGACGTACAAAAGCTCAGATTGATGATGATATTCATGGGTCCAAAATGAGTTGCGAAATCACAATTCTCGCTTGGGAAGAACGCTGCAGGTGTACCCTGATTGGAGTATTGGTGATTATCCTCAAACATCAGTAAGAGCTGATTACCCAGGTGCAGGGGTCCACACTATTCCCCGGGTTCTTTACTTCGGGAGGAACGGCGGAACAGTCACGTTCCCAAAAGTATATTGCGACGTGAGTGGGAGTGCGCTCGACTGCATACCTAGTCAGATTAGTAAGGTGGATGGATGCTTATTAAAAAGGGATGAAATTTACCAGCCACCGCCGTTTCTATTGAAGTTTGGCCCAAAGCTGTTATCATTAGCGGAAAAGTGGACACCACACCCCTGATTACCGGTGGTGAATACATCACAGTTATTCACAAGGCTCGTTCTGAAACAGATGAGTATGTGAAAGTTAAACTGCGGATGGTTTGGGAACAACACGAAGAGCATACCCAGTCATCCATCGAGATGATGGCATAGCACAATCTGTGATGACATAAGGACTGGCGCAACTTTTGCTGTCAGGACACTTACTCGCACTCATGTGTAGGGTTGACTGGTTGGGGATCTCGTTGTTGACACCCTCAACGATATCAATTTCTCCCTGGGATAGCGGTAAGAACTAATGGCGTACATGCATGAAATCCCACCTCATTCGGCCAGTTCTGACCCACTTCCTGAAATTGATGTTAATTTACACGACAAAAAATAAATAAATAAATAAACACACCCTATATAATCAAACGTGAACTGTGTTAGTGCAGTGGATGTAAAGCGTGGACGTGAAAACGAACCCTGATAAACGCCTGAGCAGTCCGTATTTTGAAACCCAAAATGTAACTTACAGACGGCCGGCCATGTTCCACAACCCTCAGGCATATGGGGAATGTCGAAGCTAACGTACGAAATGTTTTCTTTAAAAAAAGGCAGTAACCATTGAATTGTTGCACCTACACCGCAACGTGAGTGGTGTATGTCTCGTTCGACTGCAACCTGAAGGATTTTCGACCTGGTCCGGAGGGGCTGAGGACGGTTCTGTTATCTGCACGGAGAGTGAGGGTGTTCCCAGAAACCGAATACAAGCCGTTTTCCTCCGCTGTCGACTTGTTGACGTAGTCCCTGTCTCATACGATAAGAAGAACATTCGGGAAACGGAGGACAGATCACGAACACTCGTCCGTTGGTAGGATCGGCAAATGCCTGCCACGAGAAGGCATCAAGGAATGATTGTCCGGAGAGACTTTCAGTCCTCGAATAGGTTGCAGCTTCCGCATACCAAGAGACCGCGAGCGCGACAAAGGTAAGGAAAGAGAGTTTCATATCGAGAAGACCAACGAAGCTGATCCTTCATGTTCTAGTAGTATGAGGCCCTTTTTATGCGATATAGCATCCCGAATCCATGATCATTTGTCCAAACCCACGTGACCATCACCCGCCAGGTTGGGCGAGGCATGATTGTCTGTCATTGGTTTCCATGGCACGGGTTGACTGTTCACGAAGGCTTAATGATGTAGCAAGAGGCAGAATGCATGTGCGTAGCGACAGGTCCAAAGGAGCCGGACCGAGACATTGTGGCAGCAGAGATAATAAGATTAGGTCCCTAATAAATCAGGAACTTACGGACTGTGATGTTGCATGGTTGCCCAGAGGATGCAGGGACCTGCGATCAAGGAAGAGTGGATCGTAGGAACCAACAAAATTCGCGTCGAACGTGCGGTTATTAATGTGGAAATGGTCGCTGAAACCAGATTGCGATTTGATCTTGTACCGGGTGCTAATCTGTCATGACCTCAACAGAGATCCAGTGGACGTCACTAGCACGCACAAGGACAAAGGCATATGGCATCATCGCACAAGGTTCGCTGCAAGTGAGAGAGGAACGAGTGCGAGGGATAGCGTGATTGGCATGTGGAACGCCAAGAGTTTTTCAGCCCACATGTAGAGTAGCGCTCGTGATCATCCAACGCACGTATACTCTGCTCTGATGGCCGAAACCTGATGATACAGTAGTATCCGTGATCCAATCAAATGGGCTGTGTTTGCTACTTACACCAACACACCACCGGAGCTGAGAGTGGGCCACACATATCGACATGCGAAGGTTGGGTGACTCTTGCTCCGAGTCCTGGTTTAACAAAGTCGAGCGTGACCCTCGACAGGAATTCACCAACTTGAAGTTGGTGAGATCTGCAAATGCCATCGGAGCATCCAGGAAAAGAACAGAGTAAACCAAGCAACTCCGTTCGGACCCGCCTTTTGACGTGTGACTCTCGAACTTTGAACTCGGACCAGCGCTATAATAGATCTTGCACGGACACCATCACTTCCTTGTATACGTGCCGCTTCATGAACTGTCCTTGAGGATGGAAGGCGCAAGAAGGGTGGTCAATTGTTTACTTCCTCTTATCGGACCAACCAAAGTCTGAGAAAACGGAACTGGCATCCAGAGCGGCCATAATGCCACTGCTAGCACAGGCCAACAGTCGGTCACCGTCGTGACATCGGTTGACGACTTCATTTCAATCACTATCCATGCATCATTGTCTCCTCATCCCTGAACTCGCCATCTCCATCATCCAATTCCTTGCGGATGACCGCCCGGCTTGGCATGACAGTCGTTACCTGAAGAACCCCAGGGATGTCGCAAAGCTTGCCCAGACGTGCAAAGCACTCGCGGAACCTGCACTCGACATCCTCTGGAAGACGCAACATTCGCTTGCTCCCCTCGTTATGTGCTTACCCCCCGACGTCTGGGAACTAACAAGACGAGGGAAAACTATCGTGCGTTGCGCTCCTTGACCATGTCCTATGATTCCCGTTAACGGCCGGCCGCATTACCGCCCATACAGGCCCTCAAGAGAGAGCCTACCCCTATGGAGTGGTCCTCTCTCCAGAAATATGCTCACCGCATCTGGTTTATCTCTCAACCCGCATCATTTAACCTCCCTAGACTCGACGATGTAGTGCTGGCTTCCCTTATCTCACCCTCGCATTTTGGCGCACTATTTCCCTCTCTCCGAATCCTTGACTACTCCGTCGTCTCTGTCGCTGCACCGATGATACATATGCTGACCAAGGTCCTATCGACCGAGCGACACTTGGGGTTGATGACGAGCCTATGTGTCATATGTCCCAGGGCTTCGCAGAGAGAGCAAGTCTACGACCTCTTTCAGGCTATACGGGCTAAAGCAACCCAACTTGAAACCCTCAGGATTGACTCTTTCACATCTCCGGCATCAAATTCCACCCTGGCAGTGACGCTCATGGAAGGAGAGTTCAAGTTTTTGCGGAAACTGGAATTGAGCTGGACAATTCATATCTCTTCGGAGTGTTTGACGTGTCTCGTCGGGATGGAGCACCTGCAGGAAATCAGTTTATGTGTGCGTCGTGATATCGGCCTTGATTTCTTGGTAAACGGCTGTTCTTTTACCAAGACCAAAGGTCCCACGAGTCCGACTTGCAAACGGACACTTCCCGTCTTGAAGTCCCTCAAAGTGATGGCACATACGCTGGATCAATGCACAGCTCTCGTCTCGCTCGTCACATCCCCTTTTCTTGACAATATCACCTTCTCGTATGACGTACAAGCCCCAAGTACCCTCATTGAGGCATTCTTCCGCCAAGTACACGAGACATGTCAGAATGCCGTCACGATATCCACGTCCGCAGCGCTATCCCCGCTACATACCATCTCTCTCACGCTGAAGCACAACTTAGGTCCACTGTCGAGCGCTACATCGCCCTTCCTCATCCACCCCTCCCAAACACTCTCTCCCCTACTTACTCTCCGACACCTTCGCTCCCTCCGACTCCTCCATCTGGGCACGATTGCCGTCGACGACGGATTCTTGCGGGAAGCCGCGAATGCGTGGGGCCCACATCTCCAAGAGCTCGAAGAGTGCGGGATACCGTGGGTAGGCGTGGAGGAGTCGAGTGACCTACCGGGATATGTGGCTGCGACCCTCGACGGCGTCGGCGAGTTCATGAGGCGGTGCCCGCGATTAGAAAGGCTGAGAGTGGCATTTGATGGCAGAGGTATGCCGAGCCCCGAGGAGCGTCCTGGCGATCCCCAAAGCAAGCAAGAGATGGCGCAGGAAGAGGAAGTGTGCGACTGTGATTCGAGCCGGGAGAGCGAACGACTTGCGTTTTCATTGTCTGTCCTTCAGGTGCTCAATGTCCGTGATTCACCGATTGATGACCCAGAGCGCGTCGCCAAGTTTTTGAAGCGAGTTGCGCCTGCGTTGCGTGTGATTTGTGTGGAGGGGTCCTTGGATATGTGGAGGAAATGGAGAGAAGTGGAGGACCGGATGAAGTGAATGGAACGTGTTGAGCTGCCCGTCAGGTCAGTCCCATTTACAAGGTTAGGACGGAGGGTAGAAGGGTCAGAACGATCTAACTTTACGTGTATCGTTATAATTAGCTGTGTGCCATGCTATATGGGTGGGCGGACGGCTTGCATGTTTCGCGATACCATAGTATGCTTGACTTGCTATATTTCTTGGATGGCAATAAATTCTGTTACAATGTTTCTACCCCCCTACCAAAAAAAAGAGAGAGAAAGGACGGTCATCGATGGAAGTCCTCTTTGGTCACCCTATCAATAATTCTGCCCATGTGCGTCTCCGCGAAGCCCATGCCCCTTCTGATGGCGAGCAACTGTATCACGAGCGGTAGTAGTTGTGTGCCATCAAACCTATTTCTGATTTCTGCATCGATCAAGTCTGAATTGCTGAGCCAGATATGACCGCATTTTGTGACAGATCGTCCGTGTGGACGCCAAGGAAACGGCATAGGATGAGTAATCGATACAACTACCCGGCGAACACGTTCAGCTGGTCGATCAAGTGCCAAGGAGGAGTCCAGTCGGAGGGACGGAATACAGCCTGAGATCATCAGATGGTTTTATGTGCTTTGTCGTGTGACACAAGCAAGCCAGTCGTCAATACCCTCCCTGACAGCCCGTTCAATATCACAGAGGGTGACATGAACATGAATGTCGTCGTGGCATTCCGCACAAAATCCTGCTAAGCAAGTGAGCACATTGTCAGGATTAGACAGAAAATCGCAGAGCGATTGTTGGGGAGGAAGACCGGCGTATGTGGTGGATCATGATCAAGATTCGCGAGAGATCGAGACTCGTGAATGTCAGGGAAGAAAGCTTGGATAACATAGGCGGGATCGAGCTAGGATGGATTCCAAGGGACCCATCCGCCAACTCTCATCAAGGGTCTTCGAAAGACTGGTACAAGTGTGCAACACTGTACCGCAAAGCCATTGGAGGATAGAAGAACCAAACTTCCCGAAACATCGGAGGATCTTGGCTGCCATCGAATGAAGCAGGATGTTGGAAATACCGGTACTGACTGCATGGTCTGCAAGGTTACACATGAAGAATAATATGAAGCTTTGTAGGCATTGTGGCCAAGAGGAGAACGACCAATGAACGATTTGAAAACATACCCTGGTGAAGAGCCACAGGCCCGAGCGGGGCCAGTAATCATTAATATTGCTACGACGTGGCCATTGCTTGTCGTGCCTGCCCGCTTCCTCTGTAACATTTGTAAGAACAGCCATGCGAGAGAAGAACTCGTCAAACATTTCATTGGGGATCTCAATGGCTAGCTTAAGATGCGAGTCTGTTCCTTCGGTCCCTTCCTCGGGCTGCGAGCATGAATTATGCAACTCGCACAGAATAAACTGGCCATCCTGCTTCCGAAAGATGACCTGATGTCGGCGAGTTTCAACTTCAGGTTGAATTAGAAATGTAAGCATGTCTAGCCACGTCGTTGATGACGAACATCAGAGCTTACCTAGGTCCAACATCTTTGTGATATGAAGCCAGTGAGATTTGTGGGCATCGTCTGGTGTTCATTATAAGCACGAGTAGCTGCATGCACTGCATAAGCCAGCGTATGAGCGTTCTTCGAGCTGTAGTCATGGCACTTGCGGGGGCAGGAGGGAAGAAAAACGTGATTACATAACGACATAGTGTGGAAGAGAATAAATTCGTAGTCCCACTGTCGACAACCATGTCGTGCCGAGACGGACTGCGCTGCAACAGCACCAACGACTTAAATCGCAGCTGGACGGTGTGTAACTTGTCTAGCGATCTCTTGGACCCTCTCGCACGAGTCACTCCCGCTGGATCCCCGGGTCGGTGACTCGGAAGTTGGAACAGGTCAATAATCCATGAAGTTCACGTCCCAACGACGGGGAGCCATCGCCGTCGACAGCGACTAATGGCAGTGTTTGACTAGACCGTGATATCATCCTTCGCCCCCACCACGCAAGCCCCAATGCAGGGAGCGAGCCGACCGACCCGACTCCGGAAGACCATCGCTCAAAGCCATCCTTCCCGATTTCGACGACGCCGTCATGTCTGTAAACCCCACCCTTGTCGTGTGCGTCTTGGTTCAGCATTTCATTCAGCCCAGGAAGGGTTTAACCGCATTGCTGAATGTACGTCTGCCCCGACATCCATTAACCACCCTTCCTTCGGCTGACGACTCACGGCTGCTCCCATTTCCTCTTGTTGACGCCTCTCTCTTTCGGTAATTCGTTCGTAGATGGGAAGAAGACCTTTTCATCTATCGTGTCCAAAGTGAAAGCAAAGATGCAAGAATTCGATCAAGACTCGGGATGGTCGTGGCCCCAGAATTCCTTCCCTGGCCAGTCCCCACAAGTGGCTCCATTGTACTCATCAAAACAATCGAAAAAGGCCGCGAGGGCTGGAGGGAATGGATAGCTACCTCTTTCCACAGTTCTCGAGAACCCAACTAACCTACGTGAGCGATCTTCGACCCCTGCCATTAGATCTGATTTCTCAATTGCTTGAAAAAGAAACCTGGACCGACTGCACGGAAAACGTCGTCGTCGCTTTGTTGTACTCGAACCCCGTCTCTGTACAAGCTTTGTGACCTGGTTGAACAGCCAACGATGGCGTTGATTACCGAAAGTCACGCTACTGACGGCTTTCGAACGGTCTGTGATATCTGTCAATGTCTGTCCACAGGTGTCGACAGATGTCAATGTAAATGGACGTTTTGCTGATAGGCTGTTGAACGTTTATGACGTGACTCGATACGCCTCCGCACTTGCATTCACGAAATTCAAATGACCGCCCGCGCTGTCGCGGCTCCAGGCACGAGACACCAGCCCCAGTTTTGGGGCCAAACCCTACTTCGTACCCCACTGTCCCCGCATGCACGCCGGCTTCCCGAGGGCGTACTGGGCGCACAATAATGCGACTGGAACATGTCAGCTAGCACCATACGGAGTTCTCAGTTTTCCGCTACGCAGCGACGAGGCAATGTTGTGATATGCGCGCCCCGCAGAAGCGGCTTGGAGGAACAAGTGCGGTCGAGCAGTTTGGATTTCCCACTGATTATTGGGTTGTAAAATGTGTCCTCCACCGACAGGAATAAGTACTCTAGGTGTTTGTTGTACATGAATTTTCACATAGGCTCATGCGCTGGCTTGCATGTGACTCATAGCCTCTAAAGTAGAAAAAGGATATATCAGATGACTGAGTGGAAGGGCGGATGATCCATCGAAAGCTAAGACCTTCATCTCTTCCGCATCCCGCTCCAGCCTGTCAAAAAATTCAGCAGCACCAGACATGTGAGCAACCCGAGCACATGTTGCGTGAAGAGCGAGTAAACGGGGGTCGGGCGGCGGTGCGTGCTCAAATTGTGAAGTGAACTCGACAACCATAGGAGCGCCATCAACGTGGGGTTTAGGACGCCTAAAGATGCGACGAATATAACCCTCATCTAGCTTATCCAACAAACAGATTTTGTAGCGGCCCGGCTGCACAAAGGGTCAGCTGGTGTGACCGACAAATCTCCGAATAGCATACCTGTTGAGTATGTTCAAACCGCAAGTCCAAGGCATCAAATTTTTCGTGGATATTATGCTCTAACGAGAGTAGATTCCATACTTGGTGAACGCCTCCTGAATTTCTGAATGCCTCGGTGAAATCTGATAATCCAATGGACTCCAGTATGGCCATAGCACCAGCAGCATAATGAGTCTGTGTAACAGGTGAGCATAATGACCTAGTGGCAGAACCACACCTTGTTCACCGCAGCGGTGTCCTCGCTAATCCATTCAGGGTCAATTCCTTGCGTTGTAGATTCGTTCAAAATATGAGCTGCTTCGACTGTAACCATGTTGATGTCTTCGCGCTGTGCCTCATCCAACAAGACCGGACAACCATGGACCGAACTCCGATTGAGCATCCCTGTGACCATACATCGGAAGCCATCACGTGCCAAGGCCTGATTGAACATCAGCAACAAGGCAGAAAAAAGGACTGTGCAAAATATGCGTACCCTCTGCTTGGCAGACCCATAGTACTTGCTAGTGGGCTGCATTGTGTTTCTAATCATATCCTCCAACGTTTCAAAGGAAGGGCACGAAGGGTGAGAGGAGGGTGGTTGGTACGGAGCGGTAGAGGTTCGAACTTTAAAGTGACTATAAGTGTGGAAATAGCAAGGAAACTGCTAGGTTGACGCACACAATCGGATGAATTTCTCGCGGAAAAGTGTGCCGAGACCGAAAATGACATCGTTTTCACTATCACCTTGGTTCTGAGGCATCGAAGTGACCCACTTAGCGAGTGAGGCGCAGGGCGTATCGCCGAAGATATGAGACCGTTCGTGGAACTCGAGAAGAAGATACCCCACGACTCTGGCAGACATGATATCCTGCGGCTTGACAGCTTGTTGTTCCGCTCGCAGAATGATCCTGTAAACGTTGAACCGGTTAGGGAGCTCACTCAAGTTCAGTTCTTTGATGCGAAGAGAGTCAAGGGCGGGGAGGGAAGACGCAACGATAGTCTTCGCCATGGTTGTTCGGACAGAGGGGCTGTCAGTGCCCGGGATGGGCATACACAGCCACCCGGGAGACAAGTCTCCGTCATCAAGCGAACTGACTGCGGCGCGGTCACTCAGGTCGTGTCCAGACGGACTGCGCTGCTGCTGCACCAACGAGTTAAATCGCAGCTAGACGGTGTGTAACTTACCCTCGAACTACCACGTACTCACTCCTGGACCCTTTTGGATTCCGACGACGCAGAACAGGTCAATAATTCGTGGTGGTTACGTTCCAGCGAGAGAGCGCCATCGCCGTCGATAGCAACTAACCGCTAACGAGGCGAGACAGATTCCGTGTTTTGTAACGACGCCGTTGTCTGGCAAGACCGCGATATGACACTTTCTCCCTCGCCCCCACCTCAGTCTACCCAACTAGTACACGCGCAACCCCCAATGCAGGGTACCAACCCGACTTCGGAAGACCCACACGTCGCATCGCTCAAAGCCATATTTCCCGATTTCGACGACGCCGTCATGTCTGTAAACCCCACCTTTGTTGTGTGTGTCCTGGATTGCTCAGCCTTTCATTCAGCCTTTCCGTGCTCGAAACAACCAATAATGATCACGACCATGCACTAGATGTGCTCCTTGGGATGAACGATCCGTCGTTTGTTCCACCCAACCCACCTCCGGCGCAGGCACCGAATCAGTTCCAATCCGCGCCATCCTCTGATGCCCAGCGCCTCTCACAAGAAGAGCTCGACGAGCAGCTCGCAAGAAGACTCGCCCTTGAAGAACAACATGCTTCCACTCAGGCATGGCAGCCACAGAGTGTGGAGGGCCAAACGATGTATCAACCCTATCAGCCCCGACGAGGAGGGAGGAACGGCTGGGGTGTTCAACCCCAGGGTCCACCACAGACACAAGGTCAAGGCGGAAGAGACACCATGGCAGAGTTCCAGGAAGGGTTTAACCGCATTGCTGAATGTACGTCTGTCCCGACATCGACCACCTGTTCATCGGCTGCTCCCTGTTGACGCCTTTTTCTTCCGGTAATGTAGCTGGGAAGAAGACTTTTTCATCTATCGTGTCCAAAGTGAAAGCAAAGATGCAAGATTACGATCAAGGTTCGGGATGGTCGTGGCCCCAGAATCCCCCTCCCGATCAGTCCCCACAAACGGCACCAGCATCGTACTCATCATACTCACCAGCTCAACAACAAGGCTCAGAACAAGGCGCATATACCCAGCCCTATCAATCTGCACAGCCCGCGAACCCGCAAAGACGGACGAGTCAATCTCAGCCGGCACGTCAGAGCACATATGTGTCGTCTCCCCCGCGTTCAGGTGTATTGCGTCCCGCAGCTGCTGAGCCTGCGCAGTCCACGAACTTGCAGCAGCCCTCATATTATGATCCCAACACACGGGGATACGATCTGTACGATGATGCCGAGGAGATTGAAATCAATGACAGAAGGACTTCTACGGCTCCTGCTGCTGTTGCTGCATCTGCATCAGTCACCGTACAGAGTCCCGCGACACCGCCCCCTGCTGATAGTTTGGCTTCTCCACCGCCTCTGTCAGACACGAGTTCCCCATCATATGCCTCGCACATGTCGTCTCCTCCATCCAACCCAGGGCTGTCTTCAACCAGTCCTCCTGCCCGATCCCTCTCCCCGACAACCGTCGGTGCAAGGGGCACGAAGCCCGGCACCCCTGGAGGCGTCGATTTCAGTATGTATTTCGCCTTTTCTGCACCGATGTCTCCAGCTCATCGTACTCACACCTGCACGTCGTTACGTTCACAGGTAAGCTTGGCCTGTTGCCAAAACGACCGGTATCGCTCGTGCGGCCGCAGTCCCCGCCTGCTACGGGAGCCGCTGCTGGTACTGTCGCCGGCACTGGTGCGAGTCTCGGTGCGCCGCGCGTGGCTGCCGCCCATTCGACGAGTACCGCCGACAGCTCGACGGATCAAGAAGAGCCCGAGTTTATCGAGAATCCGTTCGAGGACCGGTGAACGAGGACACATGTGGGCGTTTTATAAATGGGTTTGTTTTCGTTAATATTGGTTCCTTTCTGTTCGTTTCGATAATTATTTAAGCGTATGTGGAACTGTCCTATGTTGTACAGCATTGTCGAAGAAGCAATTGCCTGCAAGTACTTTTGGATCCAGATTCACGGGAATGAGTGTCACGCAACGGCGCATTGACCATCCAAAGGGTCCATAGAACATGCCTTAAACGAGCCAGAACATGATGCGCTCCAGATCCCCTCGGATCTGACCATCAAGGCCGGAAATCATGGGAACTTTCAGTCACCCATGCACCATCTTCAAGTTGGACTACATAACTTTGCACAACGCAAATTGTGCACTTGGTGGTGACTGCATTTGGTGATATAGATAGTAAGACGTCTGGTGAATGAACCAAGATTGCTGACTGTCCACCAATACCACGGTTACCTTCAAGGCAATGCTCCCACAAGGACTCTGCGTCGGTAGACCATTTATGTATGACGACGATCTGCCTATTATGGTCGCTCAGTTTCTAGAAAAACGCATTCTACGCTTTGCCCTGGCAGGGTGAGTCGCCAGGCATTCAGGTCTCAGGCCTCAGGGTTCATTGAATGTACGTATATCCGCATACATTGTTACATTGTTACAAGGGTCGTTGAGTGATATTTTTGTCAGGATTCAAATTTCGGACCCTTCACACAACTTCAATCAAGGAATCATTACAAGCTTAAATAGTTCAAGGTGTAACGTCAGCAAATTTATAACAGCTGATCCGGCGGGTTATGTAAATTCAAAGTGCTCTTTTCAGTTCCGTATGACTGCTCCATCGGATCAGTGGATTCAGAGGGAGGTGAGGTTTGTCAATGGCCATTCAAACTGAATTCAAGCTGGCACTTTTTTAGGTCAGAGGTACTATTTAAGCGACCATACGCACCCCTGCTGAGCGGGCATTCAAGTCCTATCCCGCGAACCTTCACCATCTCACTGCGCGAATGTCCCCAAGTGCGTCTCGGTCACTGGGTCCATCGTTGATAGGCAAGTCCAAGGCATTCAGTCCATACAAACACTATCTCACCGTCTAACCACCAAACAGCTTGCATGTTGGGAAACATGTCAGTACTATCATTTAGTTCCGTGACAGCTTTCAAACCTCGCTGGCATCGATAGGTTGACAGGAATATCCTTGGGTCAAGGGTTTGCCTACGTCCGGTGGTTTCCCAAGGAGCGCCAGTCATTGAGAACGGTCGTGAGTATTGTTTCCAACGCGCAGTCGGACCGCATGCTGATCGACTTAGGTATTGAGTATCTTGTGACTACTTGCGCTTGTTTCACGAAGCCGGGGTGTACTAACTTGTCAAGAATTCTTGGATTTTTTTACACAGCAATCGTATCCGAGACTGTGCGGCGGGAATTCATATCTTGTCGTGGAAATATATCACACACTGGCACTTGTACGGCCAAGAACACTGCAAGTTGGTAAGTTTCTCATTTCAAAAACTCGGTTGATCACTCAAGAGCTGGAATGCGTGATACAGGCATTCACTCGTAGGTAAACTGTGTGTTTCCCGCTCAATTGTCTAACTCGTTTGGTCTGGAACAGGCCCGTGCTCCCACGTCGGTATGAGGTCTCATTACTATTCAGCAGGAATATCCCTTTGACTTTTCAAAGACATTGATAACGTTTAGTGTTCAAATGTGAGCTTCCCAACGGCATATTGCAAACGTACACAGCTCATGTACGAACATAGGTTCTACTGCTACAGAGTGTGGATAGGTGAGTCGTGAACTCGGCTTTCGCTTCTCGTCTCACGCGGTTCTCAGTTAGCGATAACAATCGGATAGTCACCGGCTTGGTGGTACGTGCTAGCCCTCCGACAATTTCTCCCGCAGACTCACGCAGCTATGATTTCTAGGCGTCCCTCTCTGTATTTCAACTGAGTAAGCGATTTATCTTCAATCTTTGACATTTCCATTTCTTACAGGTAATAGTCATTGGAGCAAGTAAGTTCCTTTTACTCTTGAGGTACATACCGGGCATTCACGCTGTTCTGTTGATATCACAAGTATGTACGGGCATCGTGTGCGTTTGTGCTATAGATGTCTTGGGAGCACCCATATTCTGATGCTGGCGGATCAGGGTTATCAGCGGCACTTTCCAGACACTGTTCAACCATCGCTATCTGGTACGTCATTCATTGGACGTGAACGCTGGCACACTTGACTGTCATGCTCGGTATTTGTGTCGTCATAGCATCTCCCAGCGTCGGGCGCCTGCGCCAGTGCTGTATGTGATATAATCATCTCTGGCTCGATGATATTTTATCTCCGCGAAGCTCGTACCGGAGTCAAGAGGTACACGTCCTGTTGAGTCGAGTCAACGAGGTTGAATCAATGACTTTTTTTCTTCTCCCCTGGCCAGGTCTGGAAACAGAATACAACGTATAGTGGTCGTCTTTGTGCAGATGGGGATCTTGACGAGGTAAGACGATCATGCCTTGCCTTTTTCCTCGATCCGACTTGTCGTCACACAACACGCCCATGAACGCTAACGTCCAAAAATCTAGTTTGACCGCGACCCTCGTCGCCATTTCCGTGAGTTGCGCTTCCGTTGTTTTCTTTGAACAAAACGAAGACGATCGATCCACGTTCGCATCCGATGCTCATGCATACATCCGCTCTTCTCCCATTGCATATATGCGACGACGACGACAGTTTGTCCTGCAAAGTGCTGTTTGGGAAGTCATTCCCGGTGAGATATTGCCCACACGTACGTGTTTGAGCCTTTGCTCGCCTGTCGAGGGTCGTTTCTTAAGATTTCTTCTCTTTTATCTTTTTCCTCTTGTTCACAGTCAATGTCATCTCGATGCTTTCATCGTACGTCTTCCTCGTCTCGTCACGTATCCCCCATTTCGCTCGTCTGAGATGCCCTTTTCCCTACTTGTTGAATATGGTTCACTATGCAACTTGAACGCTCAGCTTGATCGCACGCAAGACGCTCTACGGGAAGTATAACGACACCGATGCCGAGATCTCGTTGCCTTCCATCCGAATAGACGACACTCTATAACTCGGCAACCTCGACGTCGGCCTTATAGTAAGCCCGGTGGGGGAGAGAATCGAGAAGAAAGGGTGAAGAGAAATAAATGTTGATCATGTATCCATACTACCATATGTATCCGACCGCATGTGTCCATATTGTCTCGAACATAACTCGTGCAAGGCGTAGCACAACGGCCCACTTTCGAGCTTCGATTGAGACACGTATCATTCACAACGAGCATGTGAGAGATATTTTTAATCCTGCATCATCACATCCCCGCTCGCATCCATGCCCGAATCCCGCTCCGAACCCTCCACAGGCACCCGCCACATCTCACTCCAGCGCGGATACACCCGCTTATACAACGCCATACATACCGTATCCATCTGTGTCACCGGCCCATCGAAATACGCTTTGAAATACCCATGCGTCCCAAGTGACTCCCGAATATGTCCCGTCCGCCCGTGCTTGGTGTGTAATTGCATCGGCTTGAAATACGCTACGTCGTCCGAATTGAAAAACATGTATCGTACGGTGGCGGTTTTGCGGTGCACACGGAAAGGGTGGCCAGAGAGGACGATGCGTTTGACGATGATGCGTGTCGTGTCGGGGCTGAGAAAGGTGCCCATGGCGACGAGATGAGGGGCTGTATGGAGGGATTATGAATGAAACGTCCAAGAAGGGGCGCGACGTCCACTCACCGTGCGCGTTCTCTGACTCTCGGAGGAGCGTACAGGGCTGTTTGCCGAATACCACGGGTGCATATATGCTCGCGACGAGCGTCGTACCGTGCCACAGGAAACGCTCAAACTTGTGCACGTTGTTGGTACCTCTGCCGCCTCCCCGAGTGTGTTGGCTGTAGATGGGATTGACGCGCAGACGACGAGGTCCATAGCAAAGGATCAACGGGTCCTGAATATCATGGGATTCTTGTAAAGAGGATGAGGAGTGTGAACGGACAGGCGCGCACCTTTGATTTGATGGATTCCGAGTACTCCGTGTTACGTTGTACGGTAAAGTGGAGGACCGTTTTCTTGTGCTCGTGTTTCAAGAAACCATAGAGAACGATTGGCGCGTGGTTCGAATCACTCGCCTCTTGCGGAACGCCTTCCAAGTATACCGTGACTCTCGTTCCAGGCTATGACATGTTGGGTGTGGAGGTGTAAAGGCGAGTAGCAAAACATACCTCTACACCTTCGTTCTCCGCTACTCGAGACACGTCCCGCTCTGTCCGCTTGAATTCTTCAAACTCGAATATTCTAGCGTATTCCTGCGGAAGATTCTCATAGGGATCCCACGGACTCGTCCGAAGGGAGCGTAACCCGCGGTAACGCGCAAACCGTGTGCGCGCAGGGACATCACGAGGCGTGTCGATTTCATCAGGAAACTCCTTTGCATCACTTTCCTCTTGAGCGCGATTCCGCCAGTCCTGGAGTCTGAACGGAAAGCATGAGCAAATAAATATGAGAAAAGAAAGAAGATGCAGCTGACTGTCTCTCTTCTTCCTCCAAATCGAGGTCTTGGAACGCAACTACGCTCTTCTTCTCGCTCTCGAGCTCCATCGCTTCGTTGATTGGTACCATTTCCTCCTCTTCCGTGACTGCATCTTCTTTTTCTTCGTCATCCGCTTCGTCATCCGTTTCATCGACGATCCAAGAAGCTTGGTATTCGCTCATGCCTTTTGGTATGCGCTTGATTCGTTTAGGTGTGGTACCTTTTTTCGCATCGGGTACCTCGACGTCTTGCATACCCTCTTCTCGTGTTACCGCACCAGCCATCTCCTCTTCCGTCGGCCACGTCTGTTCATTCGCCATCTCATCCGGAATGTTTGTTGAGATGACGGAGTCAGCCGTCGAGGGTATCCGTTCTGAAAGGACCTGAGGCTCGATCTCCATCGCGGCAATTTTGTGGGGTTTTGACCGCGTTGCGGGGGCAGACATGATCTACCAAGCACGAATCATCAGCTGATAGATGGCGATCAAAGGGACCGACATGCGCACTTTGGTCACCTGATAATCGCCAAAGTTGGGTAGATGCACGAGTCTGTTGGCACTCAGACGACTTCCCCGTACGATACCCGTCACCATCAGTGTTCCATCCTCCCACTCCGCTCTTTCACCCACAAGCCATGTTCTACCCGATCGCCATCGCACTTCACCAGGCCGTCCTTCTGACAGAGAACGGAATGCACTCAGCGAGTCAGAAGGCGAGGACAGATCGAATACCCTTCCCTGCGAAGGATCGAAATACTGCATGAATGAGAGCAATGATTTCAAAATAGCGGTGCGCGATTTTTGATCGAGCGAGGATGCAGATGGGTCGGGTGGGATCACGGACACGACGGTCGGGAGGCCTTGGGCCTGTAGTGTACGAAGAAGAGTGTCGCCTGTTTCAGGGACCTCTACGGTTGGACTGAGCAGAAAAAGGACGTAGTCGGCAGCTTTAGCAGCATCAAGGGCTTCCCAGTGTCGGCCATATCGGACGGGGATGAATTGAAGGGACGTCTTGAAGCGTTGTGTCCTAGAAAAGAAGGGGTGGGATAGGTGATGAATGATGGGTAGATTGGCACGAGGACGTACTTCATCGTCCATATCGGCGAATTCTCAGTGATACCATCTAGATCTTCTGTCACAGATGTCGCGAGCGCACGGACAGCATCGATCGTACGGACGTCTTCGCACAAAGGAATGACCGCGACGATGCGAGGAGCACCGTCTACGCCATTGAATATACGAGTAGAAGTGACAAGGGAAGCGCGTTTTGCAGTCTGTGCTTGCTTTTGTGTGTTGCGCCTGTTCAGGCGGGCCTGCGCGGCGGTGTTCACCGCGGGTGATTTTGGCGAGGGACGTTGAGTGCGTCCTGACCAAGAATGTGAGGTGCAGACGGTATAGAGACGAGGTACGCACCCTTGGTAAGATCTTTTAGGGCTGATTTCGTGGCATGCTTTGATTTGAAGGGCTTGTTTTGCTGCAAGACTTGGATTGGAGTGATCAGTGGTCGATGATACCAGCTCTACTTACTTGTTTGAGTCCCGACGGGCGATGGTGATGTTCGGCGTCGACCATGGTGCTGATGCTGATAGCGGTCGTGCGAAAAGTTGGCCAGTGACTTTGCTACGGATCAAATGCGACCTGATACGTCTCTCCGACAAGCTATGACCGACACCGACAAAATACACCGCAAAACGACACAGCTGCGGCTCGAGCCGCGCTGTTCAGGTTGTTTGTGACCTCGTGAATGTATTCCCGGCGCGATCACACCATCGGTAGTTTAGGTAAACCCAGCAACATTGGCTTTTTCGTTCCCACTAACAGCTCCGTGCTTTCCGAGACTATGCATCACGCCCTGCTCATATCAGAGGTCTCCAGAGAAATATGCGCAATGATGGACCACTCATATCTCCCTGCGGTGGCGCGCACTTGCCGGGCACTCCATGACCCCGCTCTGGACGAGTTATGGAGGGACTTGTTTAGCATTTACCCCTTCGTACATCTTTTGCCACAGGTGAAGCCCGGAGAGAACCAGCGGGCAAGTCCAAATCCTTGTCGCTTGTCTACTACCAACTTACATTTCGCTTCGAGTAGACGTTTGTTCGCACCCTAACATCGCAACAATGGACGACCTTGCGCAAATATTCCGCTCGCACCCGGTCGCTCTACATGTGTATGATTGATGACTCGCCTTTCTTTGACCGATTCTCGTGTCTCTCCGACCCACCTGGTCCCGATTCCTTCTTCCCAAACTTGCGAACTGTCGCGTGGTATCCTGATAATCACCTGGCAATGTTGCCCTTTTTCCGCCTCCTATGTGGACCCGCATTAACATCGCTGTCTTCCGAGTTCGCTACGGACCCTGCTAGTCTCGCACTGGTGGCAAATTTGGGAACTCTGTGTCCAAACATCACCGACATATCCATTTCCGCGCCGAGTGACACTCTGAGCGACGATTTAGCAAACGCTCTGTCAACCTCGATATGTCACTGGAAGGACCTCGCACACGTTGCATGCGATGACCTCACAGTTTCGGCCTTGGAACACCTCAGTCAAGCGAGAAACTTGGATTCATTGACTGCATGCGCCTCAGCACATCTGTCGTCATTCTCTCAAAAATTCGGCGCGCAAGAATTATCCTTCCCCCGCCTCCAACACCTTCACCTATACACAGGACTATTGTCGACTACAACCGCGTGCTTTAGGGGTTTTCGCCTGGCATTGAAGGAATTCAGACTGGATTTATTCGATGCCGAAGAAGTGTTTTCCGGCTCATCTTGTTTACGGGACTTGTTCACAGCACTCACAGAGTCTTGTTCACATCATTGCCTCACAAGACTCTATCTTTGCGTCATCCACCCACATCTTCCTTCTCTACATTCAGTAGCAACGATACGCGACATCAGACCGCTTCTCAATTTCACTCGCCTCCGCGTCGTCTCCCTCGAGGGCGTGTCCACATTTACGTTCGATGACGACGACATTGCAGAGCTGGCATCTGCTTGGCCAGACATTGAAGAACTCGCACTCTCGACATGCGTCGACCACCCCGTCGCGTCCCTACCTACCCTCCAATCGCTCTTCCGCCTGGTCCAATCCTGTCCCAAACTCACGGCACTCTCGCTCGTCATTGACACGACGAAATTCCCCACCCCACTCTCGTGCCAAGTCGGGCGTGACGTGCGCTCGGACGTCTTGGAATACCTCTGCCTCGGAAATTCCCCGATCAATTCGCCCGTCGCGGTCGCGGTCGCGCACGTGTTACACCTCCTCTATCCCGCATTGAATCACGTCGATATGAGCGTGTGGAACAAGGAGCCTTTGGATCGTCTTCCTCGGCGAGATCGATACGAGGTGTGTTGGGGGTTGGTGAATATGGAGCTTGAGAGTTTGGGGGAACGGAGAGTACGTTTTGAGTGATTTTCGTCGTCTATTCTGATGCCGAGTTGGTAGTCTATACTAGAGGATTTTTTTTTTATCATGTCATTTAATTATCCTCGAGTTCTTTGATGGGCGAGACCGCCTTTCAACGCGCAGGTGCTCATTGACATGACCAGCGTGAAAGCTACGAAGAAATTTGTAAAGTTTTAATCCTCGCACGGCTAAAGGACTGCTCTTGTGCCCCGCTGGCAGCGCGTTTAGAGGAATTCGCGTTGGAGCTTGAACGTTGCAACGTCCGTCAGAAGCTTCGGGTAGCTTATCATTTGCCCGACTCAATGTTCGGTACGTTCCGTCTTCAGGCGTCACCGCTCCAGCCCAGCGAGTCTTACACCTCCACCAACTTTGGCATTGTCTCATCTGCAACTCAAGTTGATGCATGAACCTCGCGTCAAGGCTGGCTAGTACATGTCCGCCATCCTTTGCTCGCTACCCTCTTTGTCGAATTTTGAAACTACTCTCTCGCTGTGGAACCGAGTGAAACAGTCGATCACCTTGGCGATAGGGCGGACAAGACAAGGTAGTCCCGCAGCAGCTTACTGAGACATCGTCGAAAAGCACAGATGGTGCAGCTGGGTGGAGGAGAACAAAACAGAGGGTCTAGCTTTCAAAATGCAACGCAACGACAGAGTACATTAGTGTGATATGATCATAGAAAGGCTCGTACTGGGGACTTTTACTCTCTCCGCACTCCTCCAGCGACACCCCCTGCCAGTATGCTCGGCAACTGCTCATCATTGATCGCATACAGCAAGGACACAGAACCACCCATCAGCAATATCAGGGTGATCACGGTACCAGTGATCAAGACGAACGGCCTGACAAAGATCGCATGGTCAGGACGCAAAAACAATTGAGTAACAAAGACGACTCACCCACTCACATCCCTCCGCTCACACTTCTCGCCTGCCCAATTCTGTACTTTGCCCGCGTTGCTGACGGTAGTCGTACACGCGCAGACAAAACACTCCTGTCCCGCGCGCGTCACATTCGCGCACTGACCGTGTCCAGAGCAACTGTTAGTCGCTTCGGTACAGGTAAAGAGGGAGCTAAAGCAAGACGAGAGCGCTTTCACGGGCTGAAGTGACCGCGTCACCTCGACGGCACTCGGCGCATACGTCACCAACGCCAAGCGAACCGACTTGTCAGCCAAGACAGCCTCGATGGTAGCGCGTAACGTATCCGCAGCGAATTTGTAGTGCTCGCTCGACCTGCCGTACGATGCCGCGAGCTTGGAGATGCCCGTCACCTCCAAGGCCGCAAAATGGTCCGACGAGGGTATCGCGTCGAGGTAATTTGCGAGCGTCGAGATCTCAGCCAAGAATGCTTCATTGGCCGGCGTTGGGGTAGAAAACATGTCGAGCGTACGAGGGATGCCGTGGCTCGGGATAACAGGTTCGCCAGCGACATGCGCATATACGTGCGACGCGCGCCGATGGCATGTCTTGAGAAAGGATGCCAGTGGGTCCGAGGGGGGTTCTGAAAAGGAAAACGAGGGCTGGAACGCCGATGGTACAATATCTGTGCCGAGGTGAGTGGAGACTGGGTCAGGGCCGTGAGAGTGACTTACCACGGGCATATGTCTCGTCAATGAGCAATAGCAAGGCACTCTGGTCGCCTTGCCCCACGAAGTCGCGTTCCCTGAATAGATAGTCCAACCGGGATGGTTGATGGACGACCTCGAACTGCTCCAGGCCAAGATGAGCTGCGAGGACGAGATTTGCCTGCTGCGGCGAGAGGCGAGGTGGAATCGAGTCTTGCGGATGCAGGAAAACTGTGGCAGCTCGCGAAAGACCCAAGAAGACGCTGAAAGTTGCTAGCAGTCGATACATTCTTGCCAACTTCTGCAACGAACGGACGAGTGGAAGAGTCTCTCGTGTTGACGCTTGTTTGCTCCCAAGTCTGACTCAAAACATAAATACATTCAATTCACTGGCAAGGTATCATAATGTTTTTCTATCACACCTAACACTGCAGCGTCACGTTCGGAGCCTGTGAGTAAAGCACTACACCGCTAGGACCAGGTGGCTGCTTGAAATCACTAATAACCTGTTGTCCGCCATCAGGCAACTTGACCCACTCGATGAATTTTTCCCAGATCTCCTTGTTCGCAGGGTCTGCCTTGGCTCCCAAGATGACGTGTGCAGGGTTCAACAATGGATCATTCGGGTCGATATCCCCGCCCTGGGCAAAGACGCTCAAACCCGACGTGACGTCCTCGGGAGAGGAGAGCCATGTGCCTTTATCAGTGAGAGTATACTCAGACAAGGTGGATGCTGCAGCCAGCGCCTGAAGTGGGAACCGCGGGTATTGATGGTACCATGTCGAATACGTGTACGCCCAAGGGACCTAGTAGCGATGGTCATCGCACGTCAAACGCATCTACAGAATACGGAGGGCATACCTGGCCGATCTGGGTGAATAGTAAACTTTCTTTGATGTTGGTCGCACTCTTGTCAAAACGAGAGAGGAAACGGACAGGCACCCGGTCAGTCGGTGGTGTCTACGATCCTGATGTCAGGGACACCCTTTCTCGAGACAAAACCGATGGCAAAAGTACCGCCACATCTGCGTTTCCTTGGGCGACGATCTGGTTGAACATGGCAACGACGTCGCCCCCAGCACTGTTCAGCTTGCCGGGATCCGACGGGGGACCTACGAGCCAGAAGTGGTCCTACAAATGACGACGGTCATTGCCACGTGGCGGTAGGTCATATAAAAAATGACACCTACGCGGAAACCATATACTCGCTCTACCGCAGAACCAGTCTTGCACGCCTGCATCTCTGCAGCCTCGTTGTAAGTCACTGCAACATCGATTTCACCGGTAGCGAGATAGCCTAGACTTTGCGTGGTGTCTCCAAGGTACCAGCCCACCTGATGCATGCGCTCGTCAAAAAGTCACGAAAACAGTCAACATGGATATGGACGAACCAGAAAAGGTTCGACGCCCTGGTTGTTGCAGTACTGAATAAATGCATTGGCCCACGCACCAATGAGGCCAGATTGACCGGCCCCGCCGTTTCCAATGCGCAGCCGAATCTCCTTGCCAAACAATCCACCGTCATACACTGCCGTTGGTTGAATGGTGGAATTGCCAGTGCAACTGCTGGCAGCGAGTGTATGGGGTGCTTGCAGAGCGGAACTCGAACCAATCGACCAGAGGCAGACGAGCAGCAAACATGCCCATTTTGAAAGACGTAGGTCGAACATACTTCGCAGGTTGCAAGTTGAAGTGTCCAACCGAGATTGGGTATTTATGCCCCCGTTCGTTTCCGCGAAACGGATCCGAAAACCTTGACCGTGACGCGCGCATTGCTTGTGCTCCAGGTTCACGTTATGCTCGAGCCAACCCTACTGTACACTGGCCTTAATTAGTCTTGTTGTATACTTCGCATGACGCTTTTGACAAATGCTTTGAGTCCTGATTGGTTGGCCGGTGTGCGCGAATTAGCGCATGACTGATACATCTATCCATATGGGTAAAAAGGTCTTGGCGGACATGTAAAAGGTCCACGCGGGTAACTATCCAGTCGACCGGGGCGTTTTGCGAGCGTGTTCCAGCCAGCAGATCCAGGTCGAGCGCATGACGAATGCCTTTCAAGTTGATGCAGATCGGGATTGGCAAGTACTGGCGACATGTACGCTGTTTGCATCTATAATTGAGATTAATCATGATGATGGGGTGAGATTCCAAGAAGCAGCAAACAATAGTTTGAATGAATTGCCGATGTGCAGAACAAGTCGCAAAATGAGCAACTGGGATAACTCGCCAGTGAGAACAGAGTCTTGCAGATTGAAAACACTTACAGGCAGCTGCGTGTGAATGTATGTACCAAAATTACTAGCAGTCGATACTGTCGCAAACCTAATCAGCAGACAACGGACTTGGTGCTGATTTGCATATCGAGGTCTCGGCTAGTCCTAGTCCTAGCGTGTGCATGTTGCGGTTTTACTCTCGGCCTTGGGGAAGCAAACCAAGTTTCTGTACACTGTAGCGTGACATTTGGTGAAGCCCGGGATTGAGATATCTGACACCTTTGCAATGGCCGCCATCAGGTTTCACCCATTCTGAGTCACTCTGTCCGCCTTGGTTCCCAAAAAGGAAATGACAACATTGTGGATCGTTTGGGTCCGTATGATCCCCCCCCATCAGGCGAAGATACACATGACCAACGTGTTGTGGGAGGGGTGGAGTATTGATGGTACCGCTGCGATTATGCCAACGCCCCGGCCCTAGCAGCCATGGTCAATTGGCTCGCACGTCAAACACGTCTACAGAATACAGAGGCATACCTGACCGATCGCGCAAAGCAGTGAACTCTATTTGATGTTGGTCGCGCTCTCGTCAGAACGGGAGAGGAAGCGAACAGGCACTAATTCACTTCCACGAAAGGATCGAAAGAAGAACGGCTTACGGTCGTTTTGGCGCTTGCTGCGCTTGATCTACTGGATTCAGAAGTGTACTATCCTTTTTCAGTGTAGGCTTCTTGCCTCATGGAGGGATACGCAAACCACCTCCCTTGTAGGTCTGGAAAAATCTCTCACAGTACGTTAGATAGACCACAAATAAGACTGAAAATTGGGTTCAAGTGACTCACTGATGGGGCTGGGGTGTGGATTGGAATGAATGGGTTACTTAGTGCCGAGTGATATTCAGCGGGAACGTCCTGTATCAGACCGGAATGTCTCCTATCTCCGGTCAAGTTCAAATATGCCTTTGTGTAACGTTATGATTGAGCCGGCCACACTGCTGATTGCTCATGAAATTTGTCATGAAACATTTTTCACAAGTCCGCAGTCCTGCAAGCTCTAATTAGTTGGTGTGGTATCGAGTACCTACTGTCTGTATACTGGATAGTGCTTTGGTTGCCTGGTCTGTGCGTGGGAATCCAATCCTTATGCCCTGCTGAGTTTGAATTTGCAAGCCTGTCCTGTTAGTCATTGAAGTATAAAAGCACCTTGTCTGCCTCCCATCACCTCCGCTCGCTGCATCCGGCACCGTCGGCGTCGTTCACAATGTCGAATAAAATTGTGGTGAGCTGCTCACCCGACCTTGGTTGTAGTAGTCCAGTCAGGTAACAGAGAAAATTTTGAGCCCTCCATCTACCGCGCCGTCATAGACGAAGTCATTGCTGCCATTAAGCCCGAATTCGACGAGTATGGCGTCAGCGAAGACGTCCTAGCTGACTTGCAACATGTGAGTGGTTGTTCATCCGTGGTCGAACGTCTGGTGGGTGATTTGACTGTCCACGCCCATAGAAATGGCAGAGCAAGGTCGTTGCGTCTCATGTCGCCGAGTTTGAGCCACAACCGCAGCAAACTGCTCAGCATCATCCCGTTTACCCGCCCCATCCGATACACATGATGCCACATCATCCTCACTATCCACCCCCTCATAATCCGTACGCGGCTCCGCCACCACAATCGACGCAGGTGAAAACGGAACCAGTGGATAGTCGGTACATCCTGAGTGGTCCTCCAGGAATGACACCTTATGCGCTACCCCCTCTTCCTGGTCCTCAGCTCAATGGGTTGAAGCCACCTGCGTACACAGGAGGACAACAGGGCGTGCTATCTTTCCCCCCTCATCCTGCGCACCTTGCGCGTCCTGTGGCCATTCCGCGACCATATGTTCCTCCTGGGCCGGCGCCCGCCGTCTCACAACCCGCGCCAGCTTCGACAACACCGCAGCAACCTATGCAGTCCAATCAAGCCACGCAACCCGCGGCTGCATCGCAGCCAGTGGCACAGGCAGCACGCCCATCGGCTCAGTCGATCCCTCAAGTCGACGGACCGTCAACATCTGATTCGGAATCGCCGTCCCCTCCGCCGAGTCAATCATATGCATCTCGACCTTCCCACCCGTCATTGCCTCAGCCTCCACAAATATCCAGTGTGTCTCAGGCAGGAGATGAGGTAATAAACAGTGATTTGGATGATTCTGATACGGAGGGCGAGGAGGATGCAGAAGAAGGTACCCAAGGAGACACCGATATCGTGTTCTGCACTTACGACAAGGTTTGTTCGCACGCCGAGTTATATTTATCGTTGGATCTCACGGTACTTTACAGGTCGGACGAGTGAAGAACAAGTGGAAATGTATCCTCAAGGACGGCATGATCCATATCAATGGCAAAGATTACCTATTCGCTAAATGCACGGGGTAAGATGTATTTCGTGCTTGATGTCGAATGATCTCACCAACGATTTTCTGCAGTGAATTCGAGTGGTAGCTGTCTCCTTGGCCGCTATTTTATGGGACCCCCGTTCGTTAAGATCATCCGCATTGGGCATTCCTACATTGCACATTTAAGTCATCACTCATCAGTGAGATCGCTTTCCATGTATAATAGTAACACTATCCACCATCTTCCAGCGAATGCGAAGGGGATGTCTTGTGTGACGATGTCGATAATTTCCGGGACGCCATCTGTCCCGCTCGTGTATCGCCTGCTCTAGCGACCACGCCGACAGCGTACGTGCTACCCTCGCGAGATGCTCATCTTGATTTGATGCCCGTGAACTGCACTATCTTTCCGAGGGGTTGACGGTGATTAAAATCGTTGTGATTCGCAACATCGCGCGGGGGTCGTGGTGTCGAAACATCGAAGATGATAACACTGCCTTGGTGTCTCAATTGGCGCGGGCGTCAACTTGTTTGCATCTCGCTTCGCACTGCGTTGTCGTCTTGGCACGCCGTGCTTTGAACGGGAGGTAGCGGTCACTGCGAACAAGAGGTGGGAGTGCATCGCTACATGTGATCCCCTTGATAGTAAACAGTGTAATGTTAATCGGCCAATCGATGGCGTACCAAGACCCAATACGGAACGAGATATCTGCAGATAAATCAACGAAACGGAAAGGCGGAATGTCTTTGCCAGTGTACACTGAACGCTGGACCTCCGGGAACACACGATCGCACCAAAATATTTTTTTCTTGAACCGTTTGGGTCGTTTGGCCTTGTAAGCTCTTGTCCCGCGCTAGGGTCAGTGGGAACACAGCATCTACGGCGATCTACATGACCAATGCTCGCTGATCAGCCGACGTCTTCAAAAATTATAATTATTATTCAGTAAATCAAAAAATAGTTCAAAAACAAAATAATGATATCGAACTTCAATACAAAAAGCCTAGAGGCCTTGGCACCGATTTCATATCAGACCAGTGCATCGTGGAAGAAGAATCTAGTTCTTGATACCTATTCGGACCCCTGTTTCATGTTCGCGACCGCTGCGGATGCAAGAAGAACACGCGGTGGGAAACGGCAGTTGTCTGGATGCTTTAACGATAGACTCCCACTTGTTGGACGCGGTTTGTCTCTATTCACTTTCCACCCCTCTTTTTTGGTCTTCCGTCATCGTATGTATGCGATGTCGGTCGCGTCGCTAATCAAGCGTTGGGTCCTTGAGATTTTGCGAGAGTCTAGGCTGCCTCGCAAACACCTCGTGTGGGGGGAACGATTATGGAAATCGGAGCGAGGTTGAATACAGGCTTGCCTTGCTTGCGCGTTCTAGACGAGTCCATCTAAGGCGTTGGAACGAAAAACGCTTTCTTCTTTCTGTGATCTGGCCAGTTTCAATGCAGCCCGTATTTGTTGAACGTTGAACTGATTGCAGGATGCTGGTTACACGGAAAAGGGCCGTAGAGCCGTGATGAACCGCCCGAGAGACAAAAAGGGGAACAACAAAAGTGGGTCATATTGGGGGGGAGGCCTAGGCATCCCAATATTTTTCTTTTCCCTTCACAAGTACTTATCTGCTGATCGCGCAAAGTTGTCCTCCCGGTTTGCGCCCTCTGGGTATATTGATACCCGGAATGATCCGCACCCGCGCAAGTCCATTTAGAGGTGTCGTCTGGCAGATAGAACGGTCAAGATCTCCCGAACCGCTTTCGTACACAGGGTACTTGACTCATAGACTCGGACGCGATAAAAAAGAAAAACAAGGTTGGGAGTTTATCCCCCCCCTCCCCCACCTGGCTTGCTGTGGAAAACGCACGACTTGCGCGGCCATGCCATCATAGATCATGCCAGGTCCAGATCGGGAGGTAGGGAACTTTGTTGACACGCTGACAAGAACATCAATATATTTGCCGTGTTCGGTAGAGGGCCCAGAACCTTGAGGCAAAGCACGGTTCTCATGCAGGATCCGGGTAGAAGAACCGTATCTTCGCTCTTCCCGAAACGTGCCTTCATGAGCGACTTTTGGAGCCGATGTTAAACCTACTTTGTCGTTCTCAGGCAAAGGGCTCCCCACCACCCCCTTTTCCCCTCTAAGCACTTTCATATGTGGATGAAAAAAATGGGCGTGTTACGCGAGACGAAATAATTATTGGGCTAGCTCGTTGAGGTGAGCTTCGTTCACTGTGCGTTTAAATCCTCATATAGCTCTCATTGAATTCAGTAGGGTGGCGTTTTCCTCCCCGAACCGTGTGTATTGGTGACGATGACAGGGAGGCGCGCACGCAAGGGACCGCAAACCTTGGATGGCGGTTGGCATGACAGCTTTGTCATGTCGGTAGGATCACACCAGTATGGCGTGCTCGAGAGAGAAGCTTGTTCCCCCTTGACAATGGCGGTCTGAAAATTGGTGATCAGGGTGCCAGTGATTGGCATGCGTTTCTGATGAACCGGTTCTGTCAACTGACAGGAACCATTCTGTGAACTTTGACTGATCCAGCCAGTCACCGCTCAAACGTGCTCTCATTATTACAGCGCCAAGGTTTGGCACACGCATGCAAGGATGCAAGGATCGGATTGGCAGACATAAATGCTGCTCAGGATCGTGTCGTGTGAGGACAATACTGGCGCGCCTGCACAAGTCTTACTGGTGCGATCATGGACCTGAATTTATCTGTACTTGGAGTCAACGTAAACCTGACGGAAACGAGTGTGGCACAAAGTATCGCATTTCGTCATTGCATCCACATATTACAATTAAGCCAAATGCATAACAATGTTCACGGAACACAAGAAGCATTCAATGGAATTAGAGTACACGAAAAAAAAAAAAAATCCGGCTGTCCTACAAAGACTGGCTAGTTGACTGCCTCTGTATGTAGCCAACCTGAGTCAGATGGACATATCAAAGACGCTCTGCATGCCTTGTTTTCACCACTGCGGGTGCCAGTGCCCCTTATTGTGATTGCAATCATTGTCGCTTTGCAGGCTAATAGAGCAAGATAATAATTTATCACCGCTGCATGGCATAAGAATCCAAAAATAGTCACCCCGACCGTGGTCCTAATGAGCGCAGAACTATGGCATCGAGAGGATCTCTGCGGTATGGGCGTCGTTGTAAAGTGTGGAGCGGCGCAAGGTCCACCCTGGACGTTCCGATGGCACCTGCGGGATCATCCGAAGTCCTCACCGGATAAAGTTGGGGCGGCTCAGAGCGGAATAGCTGCGCAGGTGGCGGGAGAGAAATATGTGGATAATTGTTATGAGAGGGTTGTACAGCTGCAGTTGCCTGCGGATTATATGCGAGTGCATTTTCGTCCTGGCCTGGGGTGTCGGGAATTGGTTGAAATATCCCTACTGTGGACGCGGGTCGATCAAAATTCGAAGTAGATTCTCGTAGGGAACTCGGATAAGTACAAGCCAATCCAGGGCGGTATTGTGGATCTCTGTCTTCGACAGGAGAGGCGGTAGGCACAGCGTGACGGGGAAGGGGGGGAGGATTGGGGATCGACGAGAAATCAGCAGACTGAACCTGGTCAAAAGTGACTCTCCGGTCTCTGCTTTGAGCATTGGGTTGATAATCAGAAATCGTCGGTAAAGAGGGTCGACGATATTTGTATTCAATGCCCTCGATTTCGGGTCTCAAGGGAGGCAACGTATGCAGGTTTCCAAGGGGAGGAAGAGGCGGGGGAATGGAGTATTGCTGAATTTCGCAAGGATGATGGAAAGCGGGAGAGTGGGAAGACTGTGGGCTAACGGTTGGTGATGATGGCCCTGGGTAAGGCTGGGTAGGATATGCGGCAGGGAATGGGGCGTATGTTCGTGTTACAGAGGAGGGTACTTTAAACACATCTGTACGAGCACGGGTATCATCCCCCTTGCGATTCTTGCCGACACGAGTGCTCTGGAATGTCCCCTCTGGTACCACGAGCTCAGCAACACCAGGAATATCGTCGATAGTGCCAAGTTCGTCGACTGTCGCTTGTGTGAAATAGGCAGCTATTCTGGATCAGAACAAGACATGCAACAAATGCGTGGTTGAGAACTTACTCAGGTGCCATTTTCGGCGACCTTTTTCTGTTTCGACCCAAACTGAATACGTTTGCTTTACTAAAGGATCCCAGTCTCGCGGGGGTTGTTTATCATAAGAGCTAGATCACGTGTATTGTGAGGCAGGCGAAAGCATTCGCGCGAACATAGTTACCCCGAGTGGCTTGCATCAGCAGGTGGCGTGTACTTTTCATAGTAGAAAAGAAATTCCTGAAATACAATGATAAGCGGCGCCACGCGTCAACAGCAACGGAATGCGACCGCACATCTCGCACGCGGGAAGGGCTCCAACGACGACCTTCGGTAAAGCGCTCGATGCCGAGACCAGTGATCTCGGTGTGAGGACCTCTTTCTTCCCAGGCATAGACGCAACCTGAGCGCAAGGCAAGACGCTCGTCTGCATCGAGCCGTCTGGTGATCATGGGTAGTATGCGGCGCTGGACGGCATAGAAGATCTTGTGCGCGTCACGGGTAGAACGGATACGAGCATTTGTGCACGTTGGTCTCTGCTGCATTGGAGCCAGTTGGGCAAGATATGGTAGTGAGCGGGTGAGAGACGCAGAAGAGACCCAGGGGGGCGGAAGGAGGGAATGAGCGAGTATATATCTGGTGAGATCTGGTGAGGGAGGAGGCTATTTGGTAATTTAGTTTGGTAATTAATTAAACCATTTTCTAACCCCAGAGGGACAGCGGATGCAGATGCCCATGACAAGATTTTGTCAGGGAACTGTCAACGGAAAAGGTGATAATACTATGATAATTACCGCGAGGTGCCGCAACCTTATTGGTGCAGTCGACCCAAAAGGTTGGTTGTCAATCTCGATTGTAGCCCGAAACTCTATCACTTTATTACAACTTAAATCAGCACCCTCCCACCCAAACAATGACGGATTATTTTGTAGAATAAATTGTATCCACTCGAGAGGTACATATCCACCTCTCCCGGCGTACTCCGGCCCGCCTTTCAGACCCACCGCTTCTTCGCCCTTACCCTGCAGATCGAACATACAATGGAAAGTCCCGCGATCACCGGCCAGGACACGACATTCAACCAGGCTTGAAGCTTGAAGCTTTGAAGATCCACACGCGGATACGACCGGCTTTGTGCTTATCAGATAACACATTCCCTCAGAAACGGAATTAGTTGCAGTGCACCATGGTTGGTTGCATTTCACGGCAGTTGATCCTGCCGTCCCCCCACGTCCGCTGTCGAACCCCCCGCGGTTTTCGAGGCCCCGCTCTGTTATGGACACGTTACACATGACGTGCGACTTCCTCAGTCTCCCTTCCACTTGATGCCCCCGGCCCCGTCTCCCAGAGATCCCCCTGCTAAAACGTTTAACTACGTTAATTCCTAATCAAATATCCGTCTCTTACTAAACAAAGTTGGTCCCATTGTACGTCTTACACGTCATGATGGCTCGTCTTCCCCCACGCTCCTGCCCCACCTTTAACATGTCTCCACTACCCTTGTTTCACGTGCTCCTCGGCACCTCGCGGACGGGGTTTTGCTGACCTCTTACTCAATCCAAGGGATCCTCGCCATGGGGAAATGAATACCCCATTCTCCTCCACTCATCGTTTCTATCCCCATTTGATTCCGGTTGTTGCGACAATTCCTTGACCGCTGGTTCATAATAAGAATATCATTTTCTCATGCCAGTCAATCATAAATTTACATATACTTATCACGGACAAATCGTATCATAGCTACGGTTTTAACCGCTCGTAGGATGTCATACAAATTCGGATTGGGACCTTTTTTTCTCTGCCTTTCTTGTTTCCTCGCTCGCAGCACCTCGGCTTCATTTCGTTGAAAAATCTTAACGCCGCGTTACCCTTCTCGAACGGGTCCAATGATTCCGACCAAGCTCGAATTCTCCGCCTCTCAGAAGTATGGAATAGGGTGCGTTCTTTGACCGTGGAGCTAGATGGCCAGAGCTAGCTGAATATGGGCTAGCGCGGTGGTCGTCAGGTTGCTAATACGATTGACACTGCATCCCCCAACACGTTTGGACTGAAACTTTGTTATGGTACACAATCTCAAATCTTCTTTTTGTCTTCTTGTTTCTGACAAACCGAAATTCAATCTAGACTACATGTGCACATTGTAGAATGCAAATGGCGCCTTGTCATATAGATGACGAGATGTGGACCTGTGGCGTTGTGGATTGTTCATACAACGATGCATGGCCATGCAGGGAAAAAACCCCTTTTGAGTCAGCGTTCTCGATTTCGGGCAAGTTTCGGCTCCAGGCATGTGTACCCAGGCTGCTGTCCGAAGTTGGGGCGTAGAGAATATGAATGAAACGACAGGAGTCGAACCCACATGATATGATCACCAATGAGTGGCAAATGGCAAATTCAAGTCTAGCCGACCCCACTTCATTGACTTATCGGTGGCCGAGGAGGTGATGTGCTGACTTGTTCCCATACATGTGTCGTGACTGCCACCAGGGCTATGTATTGAACCCCATAATCATACATTGTTCCACATCTGTCTACTGAAAGAATACAAGTGCACCAAGAAGAGAAAGCGTAGGAGGGAAAAAAAAAGTCCAATCAGAGCGACAACATAGCAATGATGATGACAGGCATAGCGCCATGCCGTGTACAGAGATGCATTAAGAATTCAAGTCAGGCTAGGGTAGAGGGTCATGAGTATCTCCTCGTCCACTGGATGCCTCCGCGGCGGAGGAAGGTTTTGAAGGTAAACCAGTGGTGCAAGCGTCTGTCCTTTTCTATCCAAACTCGGTACACCACACAGTGGACTTGTGCCCTGAAAACCTGAATTAAACAAGCGTGTTGGTGAAGGGTATGGAGCGAATTGTTGATGAGACGGGGTATGGTTTGGCTCTTCTCTGTGCACACGGTGCCGGGCTGGGTTGTGACGGGCGCTTCTGTATTTCCCAGGTGGAACGTCAAGACGAGCAAGTTCGGGTATTTCGGTAACCGTCCGTAAGTCATCGGCCGTGTCCGCGGTGAAGTAGGCGACTGTCAGGTACAATTAGCGCAAGAAATAAGGCACTTGAGCAAGATTGACGCACTGAGGTGCCACTTGCGACGTCCCCGCGACGTATCGACGTATACGGAATATGTTTGTTTGACAAGCGATGAGCGCACAGGCTCCTGACGGAAGTTATTGCGGGAGCGAGATCCAGAGCCGAGGCTAGCACACAAGATGAGCCACCTAGAAGCAGGCGAAAGAATATGAACCAACGTTGTATCTGAATCTGAGTTTAGTTCTACGTCGACTGGCTCTGGGTCTTTCTCTTGATAAAACAGGAATTCCTATAAAGCCTTGAGCTGATGTGACTCGAGGACATGCTGAAACGAGCTCACATCTCGCACACGGCTAGGTCCCCATCTGCTTGCAGACCGGTAAGTACGGATTGTGCGATTGTGAGACAACCTGCCTTTTTCCATCTGTCCATCTTTCAATGCCGAGCTACGACAGGTCTGTTTCAGAAATGGGGCGGTGATGGCGGTTCGGTCAATGGACTCACCCCTGTTGCCTCTGGGTTAGGCCCACGTTCCTCCCATACGAAAACGCTACCAGATGCAATCGCTCTTCTCTCCTCTGTATCCAAACGTCTAGTCACCATCGGTAACACACCGACGTATACCGCGTGAAATATGACCTGGGCGTCTTGAGGTGAGCTGTGGCAACGAGTTGGAATTCACACGTTTCTCGTCCAAAACTTGATTACGAGCGTACCGTACACGAAGTCTTGTGCACGTAGGCTGTTGCATCCTTGACCGCTGGCAGACGGGAATGTGTTGTGTGTGGTAGGTGTACGAGTGAGAGCTGGTGGATTTAATGAGCCTGGTATCCGAATCGTATGAATGGGTGAGAATCATTCGACGCTGCCCTCGCAGGCGTCACCAAGGTATTCAGATGGGGTAAAGAGACGCGGGGGAAATGCAGGAACGGCAACTTGTCCTTAAATATCAGAGGACAAAGCCCATTTAACGAATATGTGCCGGGACACTTAACTTTAAGTGTTAAGTAGCGTGATGTAAAGCGGCTGATGGCCGTCGGTTGCGTGAAGCGTCCTAACAGCTAAGCACAGGCTGATGGGAAAACCAGCCGGGTTTCGTGAACGCTCATTGGTAGATCACAAAACCAAGAGATCGCAGCAGGTGGGTAGCTAATAAAGTTTTAGGGTCCCCGCAGCCTCACTTGGTCCGTCGAATGGATTCGGGTGTTCCTTCTTATTCGCTACGCAACCGGTGCGTTGCGAACATATAAGCGTAATACCGGTGCATCTCACAACACATCAACACGAGATGGGCTCAGCGCTTTTTTGATCATGTCAAACTTGGGTGAGGTCGCGGGAACAGTTCAAATGTTCAAAGTAGGTTCGACTATCAATTTCTCATGACGGAAGCATATCGATTGCTTTTCGTATCGACGGCCATCCGCTCATCGGCCGAGCGTGATTTCACACTATACTGCAATCAGGTTGGCGTGCATTAACCCTGAAACGGACTAGCTCCGCGCAAGAGGCAGGGTGCCAGCGACTCGGACTCGGACCACTCAGTGGAGATAATCACTGTCAATTAAAAGCTTAATTACGCGCTAAGATACGCAGGAAACAAATTTTTCATCGAGGAAGGAGCATTCCCAAGGCTTTTGGGAGAGTGTCTGAGTTGACGGAGACAAAATATTACGTCAGCAACAATAGGACACTTGGCTAATTCCAATTTCGACATTATGATCTGGCGAGTCAGTCAAGCCAGCCCGCGCGCGCTCTGTCAGATACATCTCCCAAGACGCCTGGGCTCTACTTGCCAGAACATAATAGCCATGTCCGTACAGCACCCCCCTTGGCATCCTCCAACTCGTCAGGTCGATGAACCAGTTTTGAAGATGTACAATTCTTTGACCAAGACCAAGGTATGCGTTTGATCAATCGCTGATATCCGACTGCTTCATGTTTGCATAGACAGAGTTTATCCCGAAAAATGGACATCTTGTTAAATGGTATAATTGCGGGCCTACTGTATACGATGCCTCTCACATGGGCCATGCAAGGTCCGCCATGTTCGATCGAGCTACGGAGACCATGCCCTAACATTGTTCGGTTTGAAGAAACTATGTCACTCAAGACATTCTCCGTAGAATCCTCTCCGATTATTTTGGCTATGACATCCATTTTGTCATGAATATCACAGATATCGATGACAAGGTATGTCCCCCAGCTTGCTTCGTCTTCGCGTTCACAATGCGCAACAGATCATCCTACGAGCTCGTCAAAACCATCTTTTCGAGACTTTCCGCAATCACACCACGTCGCTTACGCCTGAACTTGTCGCTAAAGTGCAGGATGCCTGGCAGTCGCACGTCTTGGAAAAAGTATCCAAAGGGCTACCGGAGGGCACCAAGCCGACCGTCGAAAACTTGCATGCTGTGTGGCCACAAATCGAAGCCCTTCGAGATGACAAAGTTCAGAAAGCCGGGTGCTTGAAACGAGATGAAAAGTTTGAGATGAATCTTGGCAGTGCTGTGGGTTCTCTCTTTTTGTGCGCATATAATCATTTGACTATCCACCACAGATTCGCACGGCTTCCGCACTATCAGCTGCTCGGCAAGGGCAAACAGATAAGGAATCTGCTCTAACTCTATTAGACGAGTCCCGGGATATAATAGCAGCATCTCTAGACAAAGAGGTGACGGTCTTTCAATCAGATCAATACATAAAGCTTACTCGTCGGTGTAGTTGAAACATACGGTCTCCGATCCGTCTATCTTTCGTGGGCTTGCCGCCTTTTGGGAGGACCAGTTTTTCCAGGATATGGATCGTCTGCGTGTTCGTAGACCTGACACGTTGACACGCGTGACAGAGTATGTTCCAGAAATCGTAGAATTCGTGAAACGCATCATGAAAAATGGCTATGCCTATGAGCATGAAGGTAGCGTGTATTTTGACACCGTCGTCTTTGATTCCTCGGAGAATCATACTTACGCGAAGTTGGAGCCCTGGAGCAAAGGAAATAGAGAACTGCTTGCGGAAGGAGAAGGTTGGTTCTTGAAATATTTGAGATGAACTTCTGGGAATGTCATTTAATCCCCTACAGGGGCGCTTTCGATCACTGGTGGCAAACGTTCCATATCAGATTTCGCCTTGTGGAAAGCGTCCAAGGCTGGGGAACCCTCGTGGCCATCACCGTGGGGTTCAGGTCGTCCTGGTTGGCACATCGAATGTTCGGTCATGGCCAGTGCAATATTTGGTGACAACATAGACATACATTCGGGAGGCATTGATCTTGCGTTTCCGCATCACGATAATGAAATGGCACAGTCCGAGGTGAGGCAGTAACTCCGCGGCCCAAGACGTCCGGTCTTTTCTCAAGTTGCACAGGCATACCATGAGTGCAACGCGTGGGTCAACTATTTCATCCACACTGGCCACCTGCACATAGAAGGTCTCAAGATGAGCAAATCGTTGAAGAATTTCATTACCATTGACGTAAGACTATTTGTTTGTTTGTCAACAAGGCTGTTCACAGGTGTGATCAAGGACATTTTGCAAAAGTTTACCCCGCGACAACTTCGACTGGCGTTTTTGACGCAATTATGGAATGCCAAAGTGGATTTCTCAGACTCGCTTATGACAGGTGAAGTGAAAACGATCGAGACCACTTTCAACGTGCGTGTCGTCGTGATTTGCTGGTATGTATACACACCTGATGTTTCCGTAGAACTTCTTCGTGACAGTGAAAGCTCTGTTGTTGGCCAACGAGGGGAAATCGGATGGATATCATCACTACGAAGACCCTGAACGGGAAGTTTTGAATGCGTAACTATGGTTGTCGTAATCTCCCTTGCCACCGATCTGACAAATAATAATTTCTTTTTAGGATTAACGAGAGCAAACTGGCTTTCCGCGCTGCACTTTGCGACTCCTTCAATACCCCCGAGGCTGTCAGAATACTCCGCGAGTTGGTCTCGCGTACCAATGTTTATATCAGTACCCGCACAAAGACCATAAACATTGCCTTGGTCGAGCAATCAGCTAGATGGATAGGGAACATGCTGCGGATGTTTGGTCTAGGCGAGGGGGAAAAGCTCGAACTAGGTTGGGGACAAGAGACCACGAGCGACGCCAACGCTGCCAACGCGAGTATCCACGTCTTCACAATTGTCTGTCTCTAACCGTCACTACGCTAGCGGGAAGAACTCTTGCTTCCCTATCTTTGTGCACTTTCCTCATTTAGGGATGGTGTCCGACAATTGGCCATTGCCAAAAGAGACGATTCTTTAAAGGAGATCTTGAAACTCTGTGATCGGCTTCGCGATGAGGACTTAGTTCCATTGGGCGTGGCATTGGATGACCAAGAAGGTATTCTTCCGTTGTCTTTTTGTACATTCGAACCCACCCCAAGGTGCTCTTTCGTAGATGGTAGAGCCCTCGTCAAATTGGTTTCTGCGTCAGAATTGATCAAGGCACGCGATGAGAAGCGACAAAAGCTCGAGGCTCAAGCAGCCCGAAAAGCGGAATTGAAGCGGGCTGCGGAAGAACAGCGTCTAGTGAAACTAGCGAGGGGGCGTACGCCACCCGAAGAGTTGTTCAAACCGCACAACGTCCCCGAGGGCACATATAGCCAATGGAACGAACAAGGCATTCCTATAGCTGACGGCGAAGGCGGCAAATTGAGTAAAAGCCAGGAAAAGAAGTTGTCGAAACAGTGGACTGAACAAAAGAAATTGCACGATGAGTATTTAGCGTGGCAGCAGCAGCAGCAATAACCACTCTTTCCTTTGCATTCATCAGCGTATCTTGACATATACTAGGTAGATTACTAGTCGAGGTCCTACCAATCGCATCTCTTCACAATGAGATCGGCGATGGCTTCTAATCCAAGTTTATCCTGTTCGTCGAACCCGCTCACCACAAGGCAATCCAGATCCAGAACCCCCAATACCACCTGATCGTTTCCGTGGTGTAAAATCAGGGGACAGACAACCTCGCTCTTGGTATCTGCGTCACAAGCGATATGACCGGGATACTCGTCCACATTCTGGACGATTACGGTTTTTCCCTGCAGGAATGCGGTAGCACACACGCCTCGCGCGCGAGTTGGAGAGACATTGATAAATTGACAAGCAGGTTTTCCACAGAACGGCCCCAAAGAGAGGGTATCCGCATGTGTCTTGGCGACGCCCTGATTTTCGCAAGGCACCGCAGTGAAACGGGGTTTAGGAAAAAGGGACGAGATGAGGTAGAATCCTGTAATGACGCTGTTAGAAAAAAGCGGGCTCTACGAAAAATCCGCTGTATGTGCGGGGACAAGCATCGACTTGGATGGACATGTCATCATCACAAGTATTATCGGAGGCGTCACAGTGCAGATGGGATCGAGACGCGATTGCGAACCAGGCACCAGACCAGTGCGAGCAGAACGGGATAATTGAATATTTTACTCACCACACCAGTTCACGGCACGATCGCCGTTTCCGAAATGAGGTCTGAAGGCGAGGAGGGCATTGTATAGCAGGGAAGATGCGTTGGCCAGGTTGGTCACCTAGAGGTGATGTGGTTTGGGTCGATACGACACACTATGGGAGCGTGCCATACCCAATCTCTTTGACCCTCCAGCAAATTCTGTAACTGGTCATGGACGTGGACCCAAAACTCGGCCTTTGAAGTGATCTCTGGAGGGACGAGCGACGAGTCTGCGTGTGGCATGGTACTAGGCGTGGTGAGTAACACTTATGTAAGCAAGGGGTTACACTTGCTCCTCCACAGCGTCGTTGCGAGTACGAAGACTAGCCTTCTGATGTTCCCTGGATGCTCGAGCTTGACGAGTACGGTCAGCTACTCGTCACAAATCTGTTTGCGGACGACACCTCGACGGTGTCACCCAGCAACAACATCAATCATGATATCCTCGGAGTCACCCTCACACGCAACTCCTCACCCCAGTATGACCCTCTCCGTAGCCGATCCATTTCGCCAGCGTTTCGCACACAGAATAACATACCGACGGTGACCGCGGTGGGAAGCGAGGGGGAGACGCGACTTAGGTTGGCTCCCTCGCTCAACTTGGATGGATCGTCTTCCGAAATGGCCGGGGAAGATCGGAATACCGGTAGTGCTACCAAGATACCTCGAAGCAGCGATACCATCATACACCCCGTTCGTCCATTCCGTCATCCATGTGACCTCGACCAAGCTCATTCTTTCTTGTTCCATCGTACCTAGGTCGGCCCAAACGACTCGTATGCTGGTGTTGCCCTCCGCTATGGCGTTTCTATCGCTGCCCTTCGTCGTGCCAACCAATTGTGGCCATCTGATCCGATCCATCTCCGTACGGAGCTCTTGATATCGCGAGGGGATGCACGTCGCGCCAGACACAAGCCTACCCACGGTCCACGTACAGACGCATCCGTGCGATCCGCTGCCGAACCACCCCCTGACATGTCCCTCGATCTCGTCACATCTTCCTTGGTTGCCGCACGGGATATGTTACTTTCCGTGCTTCCGGCTCGTATATCCCTGGAGTCGTTGAGCTCCAGGGCAAGCGTGAGCGAGGACCATGAATTGGATGACCTTGAAGCAGGCCGCCGACGGAAGATGTTATCTGCCATGGAGCCGCCTTTTGCCCAAGACGGGCACGAACTCGACATGTTGGCTGTTCCACGCGTACAGCGCAGGTTGCCCGACGTGGCGGTGTCATGCTCACCCACGGATGAACGACACGTGGATCCTAGTCACGTCTCCGGCGCTCGAGACTTGCGTTCGCGGTCCATCTCTTCGTCACACACTGTTTCGCAAGAGCGGTTGCCTCGTAAGCAGCCTTTTGCTGTTCTTCCAGTACGCACGTCGCAACTGGAGCCGGAACCTGTTATGGAATTGCCTGTTCGGCGTTCTCGCATTCTATCGTCACATACCTGTCGCGGGTAGCCCTAGCCCATCAGATCGTTCACGACGGCTTTTGCTTTCCTGAGGATGTTGATGTCAGATGTTTGCTTGGTTGATATCTTCCAAGCGACTGAGTTTTGTCTTCTCCCAGGCCGCAGTCGATTGCTGTTTATCTCGTTAGTTGCGGCTGCGTTTGCTGATGCCAGAGACCCTGGAGAGGAACGGTGCTCAGATGCAATATAGAAATGCGATGCTCAATCGAGTGCGTTGCTCGTAATATACTAGAAAGCATTTCCTTGTGCTAGCTGCCATGATATTATGATAGGCTCATTTAGATCTATGCAGTACCTACCTTTCCCAACCACTTTTTTTCCTATCGAGTTTGGACTGTACTGCACCCAACCATGGTTTCAAGTAAAAGGTTAATGTTTCTATCATTGGCTGTCGGTTCACGAAATCGTCTACTTGATTATTGGACGAGTGACTATCCTTTCTCGCGCTTTCAGTGGAGCAATCACTAACCACTTTTACTAGTACGCACGTTGACCTTCGACTCCAACGAACTCCGAGGACGTCCACTGTCGGAACATTCACCGATCGCATTTCGAGAGTGTCATAGCCATCATCTCTCACGGACATGCCCACTGTGAGTCCCATCAAGACAAAGGTACGCTTATTTTTAACATGCCTGTGAGTCCGTAAATCCCGCGCCGGACAGAGTTTACTAGTTTCATGGAACATGACGACAGGATCGGTGCCGCTGGCTATAATCTCAGCGGGAACGACTCTGGTTATACCAATCTGAACGTGTTCGAATTTCGATAGTGGTATCCTGGAAGTCTCACAGCGTAGACACTTCGGGGGGTGAGTGGTTCGTCTAATCTCAGCGCACCACGCGCCCACGGGGTAGGTTCATGTGACCCTCGGCTCCACAAACCTTCGTCCCTAGAGCGTCACGTTGAACACGACGGGCTTCCATCCGACTGCTTCTGGGTGGACACTTGAGAACAAACGTTACGAAAGGCCGTAGTTTGTTTTGTACAAATATATGGTTTCTCGCCCTCGTTCTCGTGCTCGCCCACCGCACCCTACAGACCCGACTACATCGACATGGACAAGATAGGACATCCCGGTCTAAAGGGGAAAACCCTCGTTGCTGTGATCACCTCCGTGTGTAGCTTTGGGTTTTGGCTCTTTGGCTACGATCAAGGAGTCATGTCCGGTGTTGTAATTTCTAAGCCGTGGCTCGAGCAAATGGGCAATCCGAGCACTGTGATGATCGGGACAATTGTTTCTCTTTATGACGTCGGTGCCGCCCTTGGCGCCATCGTAGCTGCGAGCAATTCCGAGCGTCTGGGTCGCAAACAAACACTTATCCTCGGGGCAGTTATCCTCATTATAGGCACCGTCCTCATGGGCTCGGCGTTTGAAGTGATCCAGTTTATAGTGGGGCGCATAGTCACCGGTATTGGTAAAGTTCTTTTTCCTCGTTCTGATTCCGAGAGAGTTGATTCGACGTCCTCCAGGAATTGGGTACATTACAGCTGGTGAGTCTCGACGCGACTTTCGCATCTAGACCTGGCTGCTCACTACATCTGGGTTGTCAGTGACGCCTGTATACCAGAGCGAGATATCGTTGCCAGAGCACCGTGGTTGGCTGGTTTGCTGCCAACTGACGAGCCTGCTTGGTGGGCTCGCGCTTGCATATTGGGTGGACTACGGGTTCTATTTCCACAGCGGTTCGGTGCAGTGGCGTTTCCCCCTTCTTTTCCAGTGCATCTTTGCCATCTATGTCATCGTCGTCACCCTCTGGCTTCCCGAAACACCGCGTTGGCTCATGCGGCACGACCCTACGCCTGATCGAGGCACCACCGTCCTTGCCAAGTTACGTGGTGTATCCCCTGATCATCCCGTGGTTCAGCGTGAGCGCGCGGAAATCCTGGAGGCCGTCGCACTCGGGGCAAAAGAGGAAGGCTCTTGGAGGGACCTCTTCAAAGACCACGGTGTTCGTGGAGACAAGCGGTTCTATCTTGCACTCGGCATTCAGTTTATGCAACAAATGACAGGTGCGTTTGCAAGGATATGCAATCAAACTGTGTTCAACTAGTTTTGTATCCTTTAGGAATCAACATCGTCACGTACTTTGCGCCAACGTTGTTCGTACAGAGCCTTGGCATGACACAACAAAAGGCTCTTTTCCTTGGCTGCTTCCTCCAAGTGTGGTATATTTTCGTCTCGTTTGTTACGGTAAGCATACGAGCTATCGTGCTTCTTTCGCGTCTAAGATCCAATCGCTGTATACTCCATATAGTGGTACACAATTGATCGTGTCGGACGTCGCAAACTCTGGATCTCGATGGCATACGGGCAGTGCCTCGTCCTCATATTAGAAGCTGTCTGTGTCAAGCTGAACACGTCCGGGGCAAGTATTGGTGCCGTCTTGTTGATCTTTGTCTATGAAGCATGTTTCTCTTGGGGTCAGTCATCATCCTTCTTTTTGCTCGTCCTCTCCAACACGTTCACCAGGTTGGATGGGGACCGTCTGGGTTTATCCCCCCGAGATCCTCCCTCTCAAGATTCGTGCAAAGGGTGCCGCACTCGCAGCTGCGGCAGATTTCCTAGGAAACTTTGTGGTTCGTGTCCATATTGATGACGCTTCTCTTGGAAGAGCGGAATGGTATTGACTCGAGCGCACATTTTATACGGGCAGGTCGTCCAAATCACTCCGCCTGCCATAAGCAACATTGGCTACAAGACCTACCTTATCTTCGCCGTGTTCAACTTTGTGAATGCGTGGATTGTCTGGGCGTTTTATCCCGAGACGGCAGGGTTGACGCTCGAATCGATTGATGACATTTTCCGTCGGGATAACGAGCCTAGTACTACTACCAGCAAGTTTGGGCTGCAGTGGTCTGTCGTCGGCAAGGCTGCGGCTGCGGTGGAGAAGGCGAAGAGGGACCGTGCTGCTGGTGTTCGAGACGGTGCGGTACAGTCCGACTCGGATGTGGCCCGGGAAAAGGAATCTGTCACTGATAGCACGGACGTTTCGGGAGACTCGGAGGCGAAGCGATTAGGACAGGTGGGCATGAGTAAGACGGAAATTGAACTAAGCATGTCCTGAAAGATGTCAATACGATCACAGTATACTACTACTGTGCAATTGAACTAACTCGAAACTGGCGTATCTGGACACAGTCTAAGGTAGTCGACTTGGCGTCCTTTCTTTTAGTACTCGGTAGGGGGTGACTGGTGAACGTTCCAACACTGAACATGAGGACTGTACCTAGGGTCCGTCACTTTTAATTTTGGGAGTGCAGGCCCGGGCGACTAACCGACCCTACTCCCGGCCTCAGACATACAAGAATGATGAGGAATATACAGGAGAAAAACAACACAGACTCGAGCATTGTAACATTGACGCAGAGGATTGGTACTTTTTGTTTTTCAAACCACCTCGTGAATCATCCGAGCGTGATCAACCGCCATTGCCTGTGCTCTACCTCTAGCCACTCCGCTTCAGGGACCTCTGAATCCCCTATACGGTATGCCACTCCATCTTTCCACTCGATCGCCAAAAGTGTCAACACGTTGCGAACTTGAAGGTTTGCTGCGACTACGATAAAGTCTTGATCTACGATTTCATAATCTTGGTCTGGTTTCAAGGCTGGAAAACGTGGGAGCAACCTATACATTGTCCAAGGTCCTTGGGGACTCCACCGCTCTCGGATAGCCTTCACGTTCCCAAGACTGGTCCAAAAGCGTAACTGGCCAGTTCGGAAAGGGGGATAGTTTGTGTCAGGTTGAACCTGGTCGGATTGTTCGTTTTTCCAGAGTGCCTGACCACCATCTCCTGGATGGTCCGGCCATGACTGCTCTCTAATCCTAACCAACTGGTGTTTGCTATCCACGATGTCGAAACGGATCACAGGTCTGACATTATAATGTGTGAAAATAAGATAAGGGAGACGAGCCAAATCCACCCCTGACCAGGCTGCCCAGCTCCAGGAAGGAATGGGAATCATTTCTCGAGAGCCATTACTGTCTAAGATGGGGACTTCAACATGGTTTCGTGCGGAATGACCCAAGAGATGCCACGACATTGCATGTGAAAAAAGGGATTCCGGATGACCCCAGAGGAACGTATCATTTTGAAGTGCGGCCAGAGTCTCGGAAACACCGTCAA